>CAKNXH010060218.1:237065-269148 GCA_932178445.1 Andricus quercusramuli
TATATATATATATATATATATACATATATATATATATATATTTGTACTTAGAAAAAGATTATAATTTTATTTAATTTTTCACGGAGAAAAGGAGACATCTTATCCTGCTCGTCTTATAGAATATAGTGGCAGCATGTATTTTTCTGTATTTTTTACAGAAAATCCTGTGAGAAGTGCAGAATTTTCTAGCTACACGATTTACCGAAAATTATTCTAATATTTACACAAAAAAACCGTAAATTTGTGAAGTACTATTTTAATACAGGGCCCCTGTAACATTAACAGTTTTTTTCTTCGTTTTAAAAATAAAAAATGTAGCAGTATTAGGGGTATTTGCAAAAATCCGGCTTCTCTATTGTATATGTTTCGGGGGCGTCTTTCGGTTATTTGAAGCGAAGAAAGACAAACATCGTGCTACGCATTTTTGAGAAAAACAATTTCTTTCTTTTTAACGATTAAAATTCCAGTTCATTGTTCAAACTTGTTCTTCTTCCTAAAATCTATTATAAGTTTATACCCTCACTAGTTGTTTGTTTTGTATATTTTAACCAATTTTTCCATAAAAAAATGTAAATCGATGAAAATGTACTAAAATAGTATGTATTTTAACTAACATTGAACAAATTTCTTTCAAGTGTTTGTTTTTAGTTCAATAACAATATAAAGAACAAGTTCCATGAGAATATTAAGGTTCCTGAACTTCAAAGTAAAGAAAGATTGTGCTTTATTTTTAAAATTGAAGACACCTAATTGTTAAGGAATAAAAATTTCATTATTCTCGAAACGCCAGAAAAAATGGATAGTAGTTCATAGTTTAAAATGTGCAAAATTGTTCTATTTACTGAAATCTAAAAGTATACCCTCACCAGACATTCACCTTGTGTTTTTTAACCAATTTGTCCAACAAAATAGAAAAAGTGGATTAAAATAGACTAAAATGGACTTTCCTTACCATTGTTATCGAACTAGAAACAAATGTTTTTAAAAACGAAATGTTGAAGTTCGTTGAACTAAATCCTATTTCAGTCGATTTTCATCTACTTTTTCTCTTCTTTGCTAAATTGGATAAAATACCCAGAAGAAAAATCTATTAAGATATATTTTTATAGATTTTAAAAAGGGAAACAATTTTTAACGATAAGCTGCTATTCATATTTCGGTCGTTATCGAGAGAAATGAGATTTTTAATCGTTGAAATTGAAAAAATAATTTTTCTCAAAAATGCGTCGTACAATTTTTTTTATCCAAGGCTTAGAATAATCGAGGGGCAACCTCGAAAGACGTATAAAAGAGAAACTATATTTATTCCTTTCAAGTCGAAAATGAACCACGTTGAAGGAAAAATAAATTGGATAATATTTACAGTTCACTCATGGCGAATTTGTCTGTGTTTACAGAAAAATGATTTTTTTCGAAAACGGCAGATCATAATGCAAAATTGTGAATAATAAAAATATATAGAAGATTAGTGTGTCTTTGATACACCTTGAAGTTATTTTGAAGTTCTTGAAAAATAATTCACATAAACATGTAAAATTACTATTTTTGAAAAATTAGTTTATATTAATTGTTTTCTTAAGAACATAAAAATAATTTAAATGTATGTCAAATATCTCTTATAGAAAGAGGAATAGACCATGAATAACGGTTCTTATTATAAACGATTCATTTTTCCTTACATGTCGTTCATTTTTAACTAAACAAATTTTAACATTTTTGCTGAAAAAGAACTTGCAGCTAGCATTTCCAAATACATTTGTAGCATACCAAATACTGCTTACATTGTCGGTTTCAGTTGAAGCTGGGGAAAGATCGTTTTCGTATGAAATCGCAAATTGCTTACAAATACGACAACTGATAGCATTTGCTGAGATGAAAGCACGACGAGTAAATTTTACTTGAACTTGTATGTGTATCGTAACAGCGATCTGCAAAATGGAGTAATAAAATTAATGCGGTGTTAATTTAAATCTCGCACCTGAATCTTTAAATAAAATTGACTATGTTAATTGCGCAATGAAATTCATTATAAACAAATTTTTATGTAGTATGCAATAAATGTAGACATAAAAGACCAAATCATGTCAATAAATTATGTATGAAAATGAATAAATATTTGCTCCCATCTCGACCCTTTGGCACACGCTCAGCTTCTTTATCTCCTCTCTCATTTTCTCCAAAATCACCTCCATATCCGCCCTGTCCCGTCCTCTTTCTCGCCTTGCCTGCGCAGTTTCCTTTTCCCACTCTTCTCTCATCTTCTTCCTGCATTCTCTCAACTCTTTGCGTATCTCCGTCTTCCAGCTCTCTCCGACGCCTTCTTTCCCTTCTTTACTCACTATATCGCTCATCCTCACTTTTTCTCACTGGCCCGACACTTTCACTTGCTTTCTCTGCCTGTTGTCAGCACCACTGCTCTTCTTCAATTAACCCTCTCTGCTTCTCCCACCAGCCTCTCGCTCCTTACCACTCTAGTCAAAACTCCGTGGCCAATTTACCACTTTATATTTCTCTCCACCAGGCGTCGCTGCCTTCCCGACTTTCCGGTTCGGTTTCCTGACCTAGAATTCCACACGTGTCTTTTTTTCTTTTTCCAAATTCTCCTCAATACCTTTTCCTTTTCCCTGCTTTCACTTCCACAATACCTTTACCTTTTTCCTTAACTTTAACCCTCCACTTTTATTCCGGCACTTCCAACGCGTCTACCTCAGCCTCTCACCGAACAGGAAGTCTTCAACAGAATACATGAATTTTCAACCTTTTTTAAGAAGATTGATTTTCTTTAGCCAGGGCCTCAATATCCACAATTTCTTTTGGGCACTTTCGACTTAAAACCAAGGGTTCACCATCTTGAATTAGAACGTCATCTTCTATCCGAATTCCGAGATTATGAAATTCCAGGGGCGCAAATTGATTTTTGGGATTTACATAGACACCTGGTTCAACAGTGACAACCATTCCTGGCTGAACATTAAGTCCCCTCGAAACATTCCCCGCGTCATGAACATCCATTCCCAAATAATGACTGACGTGATGAGGACAATAATTATAAGCGTACAAGACTCTCTGTTGTGGAGAAAAGGTTCCATTTGTTGGCCACGTCCTCGACATGTCGGATGAATATCCCTGATATTCACATCCAGCATCCATCAGCACCATATCTCCATCCTGGATAATTTGATTATTCTTAATATAATGAATCGTACAAGCGTTTTTTCCACCAGCAAAAACAGGCGGATAAGCCAAAAATTCCGCACCCCTCATTCTCGATTCATAATCAACAGTAGCAAACAACAACTGATGTTCGCTCATTCCTGGTCTCGGGACACTAATCGTTTTTGCTATTGCTTCCGAGGCAATATCACAACTTTTCTGCATCAAAGCAATTTCCGCCTCTAATTTATTCGATCGAATCTGGTGAAACATTGTCTTTGGACAATTGAACATTTGATTATCAGCTATTTTGATAGGTTGCGTTGATTTTCTGTGCAGCTCCGACTGGATAATATTTGCACTATCGTACCAGATCAAACTTTTATTGTTATCATTTAAAAATGAGATGAAAAATCTCTCAAATTCTCCAACAGGAAGTGCTTGATCGATTCCGAATAAAGAAGCAGCAGCTTCTACTCCTGTTCTGGGTCCATCCCATAATTCAGAATGAGCGTCTTTTTTTCTCATGAATATGTGTGTATTTATTCTCTCCCTTTTACGGGTTTGAGGGCCCCGCTTCCTTTACAGTACGTTACAAGAACCAGTCATACTACCTTAATAATACTTACTACCTAAACAATCATATTTAACTAATATTAACTTATATGCTATCGCTTTGTCTTAACAAAATTACTATCGAGATTTGCTGACTATTGAGTTTCCTGGGCTTCCGTTTCCTCTTACCATTTCCTTTACCATGATTTTAAAGTTTTATTCAATTTACTCTCCTTGTATAGAAGTGCGCGATTGGCCTTTCCCTACTGTATACCCCTTACCTTCTCTCATTTCTTCCAGTCTCATCATCCAGCTTCCCCTTGTCCACTTCCATCTAAGATCCACCTTATCCTGTCATCCATACTCTCACCACCTGTTTCACCCCCGTACATCTCTCTAAAACATGTCCCCATGATTCTATCTCGTAATGGCAGACTCTACATCTTCTTTCCTCTTCATCCATCCATTACCTACACTCTCTCATTCCTTCTCCCATCCTAAATCGTATCACGTGGTTACATTTACTCTCCTTTTTCACCCTTCTTAAATATTCTGGTTCTCTTTCAGCCTTCACTGCGTTATACCACCTGTTATATTTAGATTCCACGATCTTTTTCCATCATTCCTCCCCCTCCTTAATTACCAATTCATTCTCTAACTCTTGCCATACTCTGACATCTGCTCTTATATCGCACTCTCTCCTCGTCTGTTGTCTCTCTTTCTCCCACCTTGATCCTTCTGTGTTAACCCTAGTCTCTTTGTTTACTACTTCCCGTAGACAAGCTTGTGCTATCCTGCTTCCCTTCCCCCTGTTTAGTTTCTCCTCAAAGTTCCATGCTCTCTTCATCTGTCTAGTAACCATTTTACCTCTACTTAATTCCTCCCTCAACATATATCCTGGACAGCTCCAGCTCACTCCCATCACCCATCTCAAGAATCTCTCCTGCATACTTTCCACCCTCTTGTGCTCCTTCCATCACCAGATCTCCACTCCGTAACTTAGGACTGGCCACACCAAAGCATCAAACATCCACAGTCTCACCTTCCAGTCATCTTTAAACCTTCTCTTCCCTATGCCCCACACCTGCCCCATTACTTTAGTCGCACATTCTGTCCTTCTCCTCACCTGTAGTTCAACCCCTCTTTTCGACTCAAACCAGAAGCCTAGGTAACTAAATTCCTCGACCTGTTCCACTTTCTCCCCGTACATCTACCATTCATATTCTACCTTTGCCCTTCTCTTCCTAAAAATCATCACCTTCGTCTTGTTTACATGTACCGTTAGGTCTTTAACTCTCACAACACGCAGTAAATGCAAATGTTTTAAGATTGTTATTATACTTCAGTCACATAGAAAAATAATTTTAAGTATTTGGAAAATACACACACACACACACACACACACACACACATATATATATATATATATATATATATATATATATATATATATATATAGATAGAAAAACGTTTAATTTTAAGCCTGCTGACCTTAAAAAATTGACTTGCTTACACATCCATTTTTACAGAATTTTCTTAAAACTAACCCTTAAAAACTAACATCCATCCATTCCTTATCTCTAAGCCGCACGCTCGTATAGCCTTGCCTTCCTCGCTTCGCCTCGCTCGCATGTCCCTACTTTTTCGCATTGCCTCGCTTGCCAACCTCTGTTTTCGCTCTAATACCTACTACTTATCTACTATTTACAATACGAGACCGTACGCGCGCTGAGGCGCGCGCGTTTTACTCATTTCGATTAATGACAGTATTGAAAATTCTATCTGATGATTAAAGTTTTTCAATTATTTAAGATTCTTATAAAAGTACATATGCCTAAAAATCATGAAAAAATAGTGTAATAATAATTAAATACATTCAATATTATTGCTATGTACATCGTATTCAAACTATAATCTATTTAAACAATTCTGTGAACACGTAATTTTTAACCAAATCACTTTGGCGTTGTTTTCCTAAGAAAATCCTTAATGCTTGCCCAGACCTAACTCGCGAAAACGCCACATACAATTCTCCATGATTAAATACATCTTTACGAAGATCTACTCCGATGTTATCGAAAGTTTGTCCCTGACTTTTGTTTAATAGTCATTGCAAATGCCAATTTTATTGGAAATTGGCTGCGTTTGAAAGTAAATGGATAAGCATCTTCACAGTACAGTGTGATACGATGGATGAATACAATTTCTCCTGCTTTATCACCTGCTAAAATTCTACATCGCAAAAGATTATTTGCAAGCTCTAGTAACTGCAAGCGCGTCCCGTTACAAAGACCTTCGTCAATACTAAGGTTACGAATCAGCATGACAATGCAATTATTTCTTAATCTTAATTCATGCGGTGGAATATTTGGTGGATTCAATGTGTTTAAATATTCTGGCAGTATTGCGTCGGTGATATCCCCATTATCACAGTTTTCAACATTATCAACACTGGTATAAAGTCGTTCTGTATTTTTGTCTAATAGCTCAACTACTCTGGAATTGATTTCCTCGACATCAACATTTCGTGCTGACAATATAGCTATCTTTGATATATCTCCAAATCTTTGTTCTTGTATAATCTTATTGAACTGCCATCTCCAACGTACAATAAATACCTAGCAAATTCTTGTTGCCCAGCAGAGTACGCATATTCTCTGTCAATGACAATAAGAAGAATTTTTTCCAAAGTGAACTGAATTTAATTCATAAGTTTACCAACTCACTGCGAGTTGCATGAGTGTTTACAGGCAGTAATTGTCTAAAATCTCCTCCTAGAATCATAATTTTCCCACCAAATGGCAAATCAACATTCATAAAATCACGTAGTGTACGATCTGCCAATTCCAAAGAATACCTAGGGGCCATTGGAGCTTCGTCCCAAATAAAGACATCAACTTGTCGCAAGTATTGTGCATCTTCAGATTGGCTTTTTATACGTGAAACAGAATCGGAGAACAGAGGAACTGGCATACCAAAAGTCTTATGTACAGTTTTTCTATAAGGAAGTAATATCGCAGCAATACCTGTGAATGCCATTGAATAGTTTAATTTTCGTTAAAAAAAACAACGAATCTCCTAGAAAACAGTTGAATTTCTACTAAATTGTTTGAATTTTCTACCCAAAAATATGAAATTTCAAGAAATGTTAATTTTCAGCCTAACAGATAAATTTTCAGTTAAAGAAATTGATTTTCAACTCCAAAAAAGTAAATTAAAAAAAAAGCTGTTCACTTTTCAACCAATGAGTTGCATTTTCAATCAAAGTAAAATCTTATCTTTGTATTTTTTTTAACTTGTCAATCATATTTGAATTTTGAAAGGTTTCATTGATTTCATTTTTTTCATGCAAGCTGTCATTATAATCGTACATTTCATGATTGAAAAGTGCAATTAATGTATTCTATAAAATATGTGACATATATTTATAAATCTGCCGGACGCAAGCCGAGGGCACCGATAGAGGAGGTGAGCCAAGCTTTTGAAATCGGCGCCACAGTCACGCGCAAGCGCGCAATCAGGAAGGAAAGTTGCAGGCGTATCCCTAGACGCTTGTTTACACTTTACACGACACGTGCGTAGAGTTCTTAAATGCTAATGAATTTATGTTAAGCAAATGCTCCCGAGAGTATGCTCAGCATTCACGCTCAAACAGAGCATTTATAGAGCATTTAAGAGAATTTAAAGCATTTATTGCTTAAACAAATATATATCATAATTAATACATATATTTTTACAAAACCATTTTAGAGTGAAATGAATATATACTTTTTTTAAATTACAGAGTTGCTACTGGTCAGGTAATTCCAGAAAGTCGGAGAATGTCAGGAAAAACCTGGCAGATTTAGGGAATTTTCGATAAATTGAAGTTGAAATTAATTTTATTATTATGGTTAAAAATCGCCACTATTTGGTTGAAAATTAATCTGTTTTGGTTGAGGATTCAAACCATTTTGTATAAAATCCATGTGGAAAATTTTATAGAAAATACCAAAAACTATTTTTGGTATAAAATCAAAATCCTTTTTGTGGTTGAAATATATCACGTTTTTCGTTGAGAATTCATATTTTTTGGTAGAAAATTCAACTACTTAGTTGGAAGTGAAACTACTTTGTTAAAAATTTATTTATTCGGTTGATGATTCATCATTTTAGTTAAAATCTTCCTCTTTTATTCAAAATTTAATTCTTTTGTTGACAATAATGTTTCCTAGATGATACTTAATTATTTCAACTGAAAATTTAACTCGTACATGTTTGGTTTGAAATTTATCTTAAGTTGAAGATTCAAATTTTTGGTTTAAAATTGCTGTATTTTGTTGAAAATTCAAATGTTGTGGGAGAATATTTCATTTTTTTGTGACTAATTCCTCTTTTTGGTTGAAAATTCCTTAAAAAATTAAAATATTTGTTTGAAACTTCCTGTACTTTGTTTAAAAATTCATCTATTTTATAAGAAAATTCATATTATCGGTTGAAAATTGATCGTTTTGATTTAAAACATGCATTTTTCTTATTTAGAATTAATTTTTTAAGCTGGAAATATAACTGTTCCATTTCTTGTCGATAATTCATCTTTTTGACAAAAATGTAGTCTTCTTGGTTAAAAATTATACTATTTCGTTGAAAATTTACTTTAATTTGAGTGGAAATTAATATTTTAACTGAAAATTTAAATAGGTATCCTATTTTTAGTTGAAAATTTATCTGTTTTAGGTTAAAATTCAACTATTTGTTGAAAGTCCGTCTTTTTTGGTAAAAGAGTACTCTCATTAGTTGAAATTTCACCTTTTTGGTTGAAAATTTAACAGTTTTGTTGACAATTCGTTTGTTTTTTGTTTGAAAATTTATTTTAGGAACTGAAAATTATCCTAATTTATTTTTTGTGGAAAATTTATCTTTTTAGTTTGAAATTCCTGTATTTGGTTGAAAATTGAATTTTTTAAATTGAAGATTCATCATTTTAGTTGAAAATTTACTTTAACTATTCCATTTTTTGTGGCAAATTTACTTTTTTTGATAGAAATGTAATCTTTTTCGTTGAAAAATTATCTGTTCAGTAAAAAATTTAATGAATCTATTTTTTAAAGAATTTGTTTGGCTAAAAAGAAAACTATTCGGTTGAAAATTCTTTTTTATTTGTTGATAGAGAAAATTTATGTTTTGGGTTGAAAAATCCACTGTTCGGTCAAAAATTCATATTTACGGTTGAAAATTCCTCATTGTGATTGAAAATTAATTTCTTCGGTTGAAAATTTGTTTCTTTTTGGATGAAAATTAATTTTTTTAACAGAAGATATAACTATTCCATTTTCGCTTGAAAATTTATATTTTTAGTTGAAAATTAATTAATTTCGCTGAAAACTCGTTTTTTCTAAATATACTTCTGTAACTGAAAATTGAAATATTATATTTTTGGTTTGTAGATTTATCTTTTTTGGTTTAAAATTGAATTACGTCGTTAAAAAATAATTTTGTTATCAAAAAAGCACGTTTTTTTCTTAGTTGAAAATTATACTATTTTGTTTAAAATTTACTTTAATTTTATTGAAGATTAATTTTTTCGGTGAAAATTGCAACTATTTTTTGAAAATCAATGTATTTGGTTCAAAATTAAATTTTAAAAATTGAAGATTCATCATTTTAGTTGAAAAATCACTTGAAATATTCTATTTTTTGTTAAGAATTCATTTCTTTCATTGGAAAAAAACTATTTCGTTGAAAATTCGTTTTTTTTTTGTTGATAGAAAATTCATCTTTTGGATTGAAAAGTCTACTATTTGGTCAAAATTTAATATTTTTGTTCAAAAATTCATCATTGTGATTAAAAATTAATTTCTTTCGCTTGAAAATTTATATTTTCAGTTAAAAATTAATTAATTTTACTGAAAACTCGTTTTTTTTAATATTCTTCTCTAAGTGAAAATTTTGAATATTATATGTTTGGTTTGTAAATTTATCTTTTTTAGTTTAAGATTGAATTATTTTGTTGAGAATTCATTTTTTTGATTGAAAATTGATTGTCCCAACTAAAAATTTAATTGTTACGTTTTTTGTTAAGAAATAGTTTGTTTCAATGAAAAAAAAAAATCTTGTTGAAATTTTTTTTTCCTGTTGAACATTTATTTTTCTGACATTTCAACTGTTCTAATTTTGGTTGAAAATTGATTTTTTTCAGATGAAATTCGTGTGATTTGTTTAAAATGAGTCTTTTTGATAGAAAATTAATGTTTTGAGTTGAATTTGAAGCGATGCATTTTCCCGCGGAATTTTAACAATGTAATTATTATTATTGAAAGTAGAAAATACGATTGTTTAAATCCTAATTCAAAATGCTCAAAAATGTTCATTAAATTCTAAAAGCACATAAAGGTCGAGCATATTCTCGAGCATATTCTCATGCTCGTGAGAATTTCTCCGAGCACTTAAACTCTTTAGAACACTACACGTGCGCGTGCTTCTCAACTGTCGCTTTATCCACTGCAGTGTTCCCAATGAAGAATTTTTGAAAGTAGCAGTTCCGTTTTCAATCGATAAAAGCAACGCGTTTCGAAGAAGCATTACACTAACAAAGCCGACACGTTTCGAAAAATTGTGTGTCCTGCAGTGGGACTCAGATGCTGTTTCGAAGTAGAAAATCGAACAAACCTCTCTTTCTATCTCCATACATTAGAAAAAGAGGTCCGTTCGATTTTCCACACGCTATCGGAATCTCACTGCTGCTCAGCTGTTGTTACAACCGGAAAAGGATCGACATATGTAGTACTGGACCATGAAACCATAATTAACAAAATATAACCATCAATATAAATCATGTAATTATATGACTGATAAACCATATTAATATCATTATTGTTTCTTGGTTTATCATAGTAAATAATAATATTATCCATAAATAAAATTATTTAAAGAAAACAAATTCAAATGAGGACGCGGAATTTCCGAACGGCAAGTATCGATTGTCGAAAATCACAATCGATAACTACACGACGAATCAGAAGTGCGGAAGAGGCGTTAGGATCTTTCGACTTAGACTCAATGACTGATTTATTGGTTTATCATAGTAAATGATAATATAATACATAAATAAAATTATTTAATGAAACCAAATTCAAATGAGGAGCCGGAATTTCCGAACGGCAAGTATCGATTGTCGAAAATCACAATCGATAACTACACGACGAATTAGAAGTGCGGAAAAGGCGTTACGATATTTTGACTTCGACTCAATCATCTTTTTAGAATAGGATTTACATGTTAATTATATCTACTTTCTCTCCTATTTTCAATCTTTCCGTCTCGATTCCTCTTCCTTCTTCCTTCTCTTCATCTCCATCTTACCCAACACTCCCTTCGCCCATGCTACTGCCGTTTTTCCCCCTTTTCATGCAACAATTCCTCCATGCTTATCTCACTTTTTTCCACCTCCACGCACTCCTCCAACCAGTGCTCCACTCTTGCATCCCCCTTTCCACATAGTTCGCACATCCTCTTCTCCCGAGATAGTCAGAACCTATTGAAACCCTCCATGCAACCACACCTCATCCTCGCTATAAGCTCCTGACTTCCATTCTCTCCTTTCTCACATAAATATTGCCATCTTGCTCTTGGCATTATCCACATATAGTTCCCGTTAATTCTTGACTCTCTCACTCTCTCTTCCCCTTCTGTCTTCTCTCTCTCTCTCCATGCCGCTTTGCTAAACCAAGTCATAAACCTTCCTTCGTTCCTCGCGCATCCTTCTCACTTCATCCATCTGCAGTTCATTCATTCTAAAATACCGTTCCCTCTCCGCCTCCATCTTCTCACCCCTTCCCATGTTCTCCTTCTCCCACCAACACTCCCTAACCAGCCTACTTCCCCCCTCTTCCAAAAATTTCTCCTCATGTTTACACGCCCGGCCCAACCCCAGGGATATATATATATATATATATATATATATATATATATACCGTAAAGTCAACTTCATAGTAGTCATAGGGAAGCGTGAGTGCAAGTGAGACACTAGTAAATGGCGCATAAGAGCATCTCTTTCGCACTTATACCAAAATATAATTGTTTAATATACATTATTATTCTATATTTCCTTCATCAATTGTAAGTAAATGATTAAATTTATATAAATTTCCTTATTACGTGAAAAAACTCTGAAATTTTAGTTTTTCATTGGAGAAAGCATATTAAATATTTATTATCGCGTAATTGACAAAAATTTACAGTTGAATCGAATATATAAATATTTGAATGATTATAAAGGAAAACAATGCAGGCGGCGAGACTTGAGCCCGCGGCCTCTGCGCTCAAACCGGGCGCTCTACCGCAGAGCCAGTCGGCCACTAAATTCGGAAAAAAACTCGGTTAGTGCTGCAGCATAAGTTTAAATTTTTAAATTAAAAAAAACGGCATTTGCAAGTACATAAGTTGGTCCTCAATTTTCTTTAAAACCGTTTTTCTCAAAACTGGCCAAATATTGAGTTCTATGAATTTCACAACTCTACTTTGGTGCCCTAACCTTTCTTTACAAAAAATATGAATCAAAGCAAAAATCACGACCTCTGACCTTCCCCTTGTTAGATACCAAAGATGGCCTGCAAACTTTTTTAGTGTAATAGTGAAAACTTTTTGGTCTAAAGCAGGACAATTGATGAGCTTTTCTAGGAACATAAAACCTTTGTTTGGAACTACTTCTGCTTTGTGTGCTGTCAACCAGGATCTTTGGTATAAAAGCACAACAAAAATACAAACTACTTAAGGTCCATTTAGTTCACTGTAAGTGAAAGTTAACTCTCGGTCAAATAAAAAGATTTTTATAATATGAATTGCTTTTCCCAGCCACCTAGCATGATAAACTGCGCCAGGAGCTTCAAATTGACCATTTCCAGATGGTTTTTCTCCGAGGAATATAATGATTAACGCTAAAAGTTCCTTGTAGCCTCCTCTTGGATTCGCTTTCTGTAATTAGAAAAATATTTGCAAATCAAACTCTATTATGAAATATAGTTTTCTGTATGTAATACTTAAAAACTTTCCTTAATTATTTCAACCACTGAACATTTTTATTTAAAAAATTGAATTAGGTAAAGTTGTCAAAAGTCTTTTTCTCAAGAATCTAAAGAATTTTCAGAATTTAAAAAATGTTGATAATTTGCTTGAAATTATGAAATTCAACTTTCACAAAAAAACTCACTTAAATTTTTGGCTAATTCTTTTAATTTAATTTGGCCTTCTCAATACTCGTGACCATGAGAATTTTTCTTCATAAAATCGAACTTCAGTTTTTTTCTCGCAAACAACGAAATATACCACAAATGTTAAGATACAAGTTTGTACACCTAGAAAATTTATATAAAAAATACCCCTTGTTCTTTTATGATATCTTGCACCCTCATAAAAATCACAGGATGTATCCCTTATAGAAGTCCAAATTCAAAAAGAAATGAGCAAAAATATAAGTTGGGATCTTTTTTAAAACGACTTTCTATATTTTCTAAAAATCTTCGCTATTTTGCTAATTTTAAACTTTTTTAAATATTCTAGACGGATTTCACAGAATGTCTGTGAAGCTCACTGGAATCCAAAAGAATTTGAATATCTAAATTAGATTAAAACCTATAGAAATTTAATACAATGGTATTTTTCGATTTTTTTTACTTATTTTGGGTACTACCGCCCTTCGTTAGAGTATATTGTGACATTGCAAAATTTTTGCAACTCACAAATTCCCAATTTATTTATTCTCTCGATTTTTTAAATAAAGTTTTGAGGATTTGTATAATGATACCTCATGAACTGCACGGTACTACACGACTAGCTTTGTTTTGTTTGGTTTTGTTATGTAATCTACAGATGGTTGCTGACTACGAGATACTACGAGGGACCAACGAACGCTTCTTTTGAGAAGTTTTTATTCTTAATTCCCCAGCATGACTAGCGGGAGCTCTTTAGCCCAGGCCCAGGTGATTACTATCGGGACTACTGGTGCCATATGAGATCTTTTGCAGATATCTGGATGAATTTAGGCACCAGGCTGCTGCCAATAGGTCTTACAGGAGATTAAGGAGAATAATCAACCACCAATTAAGCTTGGGTAGGTAGCTGCCAAAGTAGCCAGCGATGGGGTATGCTACGATAAACTGCCCGCCGTAGCGCCAACCGGTGCAACCGAATTGAGCGCACGGTCAACCACCCTCACTTTTCTCTTTCCAAATTGAGCGCAGCGGTTAGGTAGGTATTTTTCAGTAGTTCCTAATTGCGCCTAGGGACCGAGCCCCCTCCACTACTACGCGTTCCCTCACTAGTCACTGCACAACCTCCCTTTATTTAAACCGACTACTATCGCTGGCCACCGTTGCACAGTGGCGTAAACCAGGAATTTAGACTTATACAAATACTAATTACTTGCCAATGCATCAATAAGTGAGTTGTATAACATTATGAGGCTTTTCATTCAGTTTAGAAAACAATGCTTATTTATACAGAACAGCACTTATGTCGGTACCGGTAAATATTTTTTACTGGTTTTTTAGAAAGCGTACCCTACCTAATAGCACGAAACGTTCCCGCGACGTGTAAAATGTCCGCCGCCTGGGAACGTTCCAGAAAAGTTCCACTGGAACGTTCCAAACATAAATTAAAGATATTGTTGTTATTATTATCAATAAATAACGCGTGAACCGTAAGTGATAGGTCAAAATCGATGTCAATTTATGATACGGATATCATATTGTAAGTAGTATATGCGGTACTTTGCCCGCGGAACGTTTCCGGAACGTTCCGTGCTATTAGGGCTGTGACTGGCGACTGGCATTGAGTGCGGAGATCAGGTGTGTAGAAAGAACGGTGAGTGAAGGCAAGGGTGTAAAGGTTGAAAGTGAGTTGTGAGAAAACGAAATTGGAGCGTACGAAAGTTTTGAGGTTAGGAGTGAAAAACTGTTGTCGGGCAAAGGGGGTACGAGGTAGGCGGCTGAAGAGAGAGTAGCGTCGCGGAACAGTGGGTAAGGTGGGATACTGGGATGCCGACGGTAAGAAGTCCACAATCAGGCGCCAGAGGGCAGGCGGGAGATGAGGCAATTGTTGACGAGGTTGCCAGCTCGGTTAGTAAGGTGAAGGGGGAAGATGACAGTAGCGGTAGCGGTCAAGAGACGCTTGAGACGCCGACCAGGGTGGGGACGGCAGAGAGAAGGGATTCAGGTACGGGTCATAAAGCCGGGAGGCCCTCTAACCTACAGCGAAAAAAAGTAAACGTGACCAGTAGTGAGGGAGAAGACAAAAGAAAAAGAAAGGAAGGGGGCGATGAGTTAGAAACGGACAAGGAAAGCAAGAAAGTCAGGAACAAACTCACTAAACGGAAAACACCAGATAGAGATAGGGGGGACGGAGGGATGTTTGAAAAACTAGAGGCTCTCATAAAAGGGTTTAGAGATGAAACAAGGAAAAGGCTGGATGATATGAATAGGCAGGGAAATGATGTAAGGGGGGAAGTGAGAAAAGTAAGAAAGAAGTGGGAAGAGTGGGATAAACTCTGGAAAGAGGAGAAGGATAAGGTATGACGTAAGCTAGAGAGCATAGAGAATAGACAGAAGCAGGATGACGAAAGGAGAAATAGTGAGCTAAAACAGTTCGAAGAACCGGTGAACAACTTAGAATTAAGGAATGAGCATATGGGGATAGAAACAGAGGGTGCGGAAATAGACATAGGGAGTAATAAGAACGTGCAAAATGAGAATGAAAGATAGAAGAAGAGACTAAGTGACATTGAAAGGAGATTGGAAGGGGAAGAAAGGGCAAAGAGAAAGAATAACATAATAGTTAACGGACTGACAATGGAGAGTGAAACAGGGGAGGTGGAAATCATAAATCTTCTGAGAGATATTAGAGTTCAGCTAAGGGTAGAAGGAGTTAAGAGAATAGGAGGGACGAAGGAAGGTAAAGAAGGAATGTTTATAGTAAAAGCAGGGAGTGAGGAGGAGAAAAAGAAAATTACGGAGAACACAAAATTATTGAAAGGAAGAAGGGAAAGAATTGAAGAAGATCTGACATGGAGGGAGAGGAAGAGGAGATGGCAAATAGAACAGAGGGCATGGATAGAGAGGAAAAAGGGGCGCATGGTATGGATAGGGAGAGGCAGATTATGGAAAAATGGGGAGGGAGGAATGGTTCTAAGACGAGGAATCGGAAGAAATAAGGAAGAAGGGAAAAAGAGTTGAGAAAGGTAGAAAAAAAAAGATGCAAAAGAGGTTAGCGATCAAACAGAGGGGTTTCCAAAAAGCAAGGCGGAAGAAAAGTGAGCAGGATAGGTGAGTGAAGGGATGGGAAAAACGTGGAAATAGCTTTCTGGAATGTGTCAGGCTTGAAGAACAAGAATTAAGGTTTTTGGCGGGAGTTAGAAAAGTGGGATGTGATTATGATGAGTGAAACCTAGGCAAATGAGAAGGATTGGAAGGGGATGAAAAGGATTTTACCTGAAGGGTATGTGTGGACAATGCAAGAAGCAAGAAAGGAACACGTTAGAGGTAGAGGGATGGGCAGTATGGTCTCAGGAGTGAGAAAAGATCTGGCAGTAAAAGGGAGAACAGAGGAGGATACGGAGGAAAAGGATGGAACAATGGTAAGAAGGATTATAATTGGAAAAGTTAAAATGGCGGTGGTTTGTGTATATATAACAAGAGGGGAAGAGGAAGGTTGGAGAGTAATAAGGAGGTGGATGGAGGAAAAGAAGGTAGAGTTGGTTTTGATAGGAGGTGACTTGAATGCTTGGACTGGCGAGCAAGGGGGAGGGACTTGGGATGAAGAAGAGGAGGCCTATATAAGGAGCTCCAAACATAGGGAGATATACAGGGAGGGGAGGAGGTTACTAGAAATAATAGGAGAAACAGGATGGTTCATATGTAATGGCAATATGAAAGGAGATGAGAAGGGAGAGATCGCATTTATAGGTAAGGGAGAAACAGTAATAGACTAACATCCTGGCGGAAGAAAGAATGAGGAATATGATATGCAGTATGAATGTGGGGAATGAGATAGGGTCTGAAAGATAGGGTACGAAAGAAGGAAGAGAAGAGGGAAAGAGAGGCTGGTGGGACGAGGAATGCAGGGAGAGTAAGGAGAGAATGAAAGAGTATGCAGGAAAATGGAGGGAAGGAGAAATAGAGAAGGCGGAGTACAAAAGGAGAAAAAGAGAACATGAGAGGATGCTGGAAGGGAAAAAGCAAAAAGGAAAGGAGAAATACAAGGAAGAAGTAGAAAAAGCAATCATAGAAGGTAAGGTCTGGGATGTGATAAACAGGGAAAGAGAAGGAAGGAAGGGCGTGAAGGAAGAAATAGAAATGGATGAATGGACACTACCGCTACAGAAGTGTAACAAATATTGTTGTAGTGATTTTAATATACATGTATATTAAATTTAACATACTGGTCGGTATAGCAGTGTGCGTGAAAACTCAAAGTGCTTTCATTTCTTCAAATCTTATCAAATATTCGAAATTAAGGTGGTTTCCGAAAAAATCGATTTCTGGTAGAATTGTTTAAAGTCGAGCTTCTATTTCAAGTAGAATGTTTTTTTATATGCTAAATTAATTTTAAATTTTCCTACCACATTGATATCGACATAATTGATGTTAAAGATGACTACTTTAACACAGAATGCATGTGCAATGCACAGACACTCTCCATATTTTAATTTGTAGTAATAAAACGCTCTGGAAGAGAAATTAAAAGACTGTGTCTACTTGTGCTGCTTGAAAATACAAATATGTCAAAAAAATAATGAAATCTCTTCACCACGTACTTTTCTAGATAATCGAATGGAAAACATTGAAATTTTAATTATTTTCAAACGCATAAACGTCAAAGATTCGCGATCCGGCAAAACTGTCCCCTTTCTCCTACTTTGCTTGCTGCAGGAACTTGATACACTTACACACACGTTTACACACTGTTGGTCAGTGACCATTATTCTAAGCCAGGAGCGCATTAAAATATTGAGTATGCGGGATCATGAAATGTTTTCAATACAGCATACAAACACAGGCGCCCCACGGGACTCCATTATTTGTACGAGCGTGGGACTCGGAAACTACCTTGAATTAATAATCTAGAATTCGTCAATTGAATTGCTTTTTATGATCAAAGTGCAACGTGCATGTGGAACTCTTTCCAAAATTTGCCCTGAATAATAGAAATTTAATGTGAGTACAGTTGATTGTAGGTTAAGTCTGTTCTTTATTTGCTTAACTGAACATTTCGAATTATTTGATTCTTCTTGTAAGTGATTAACATGAACGTATATGAAATTTAACATACAGGTTCTTAATGGCGATTAATTTCGTATTTTCCTTTATCAGACAAAAAAATTCCTTATCCTACTTATTATATTCAAAGTTAATAGATTTCTTGCAAAAAGGTTTGCTGATGCTTATCGACTTCCGCATTGATCGTATACGTAAAAAAACTGTGAATTTCGCAAAGAGAGTAAATGTTTTCTAAGCAGGTAAAAATTACGAATATCAACCGGGAGAAAGTCGAGAAACGAAAATTTAGAGAATAGTGGGCACCTTGTAGGCTACATGTTCTGATATATACACACTGTGTGTGTGTGTGTGTGTGTGTGTGTGTGTGTGAAATATATAACCAAGTTTTAATCAAATCATAAAAGTCGTATGAAATTTCTTGACTACACCTCTTTGCAATCCTGGACAATGGGGGAGGGGGGGGGGGGCGCACTGGCCACCTACATTTTTAGGACTACACCACTGAGTATAATGATTAAAAAAATAATACCAGACATTTCTAAGTATCAAAGAAATAGGAAATGCGAACTCTAAAAGGGAATTTTACCAAATTACAACCCGAATTTTTTGCCAGCACTAAATAAAGCACATTGCACAATTTTGTAGAGCGTGAAGTTTTTCGTTAGATCTGGACAGATGAGAACCAGCGATCGATCACAACAGTGGATGGTCGAAATTATCGATAGCCTAACGTCGCAGGTTGTTCGAGCGCCTTTTGAATACAAGTATCCAATATCCGCATTAATATAAATTTAAACACCAGAGTCAAATCTTATCTATTGTGTAATCTCAAAGGGATAATAAAAACCTATAAATTATAAGGAAATGAAATGCAGTTCCCGCATCAATAATAACATCAAGGTCAATTCCCAGATTTTTATCAATTCCAGGACAATTCCCAATTTTCTTAAATTCCCGCAGAGCCGACACACAGACTGGAAGAACTACGGAATTATTTCTAAAAAACAGTTGATCTCATAGTCGGGTCATGTACTGTACTGTTGAAAAATATAACATGCTAAAGAACTTACTTTCAATTTCTTCTTCGACCACTTCATCATTTTCAAGAGTCCATGTGTCAATTGGAAAAGCTAAGGATCCACGACGACCTTTCTCGCATTGAAAAAGTAAGGCGTCTTTATCTTCTTAATATGAAAGATCTGCTACAGTATTCAAATGCGCACTGTCAAACAAGTACTCGACCTCGTCTTTAAACGCCAAGTCTTTGCAAAATGGCGTTTCACTTTCATCTTTTCGCCTTGTATTTCTGTTCACTTTTGAACACTTTTAACTAAAGAGCTTTATCTTGGTAATTGCATCTCTTTTGTTCCTATCTGTAATGTCTGCTTCATTCCAAAATGAATACACTTTTCAGCAGTAGGCGTAGAAAGATGTTATAAGCATGTAAAACAAACTTTACTTATAATAGCATTTTTTTACCAATGAAAACAATTTACAATTTAGACACTAAAACTGTCGTCTGGGTTAAACGAGATGTCTCCTTTAAGGAACTATCGACCTTTTACAACTTTCCTACATTATTTCGCATCAGTACTAAAAATCATTTCTTTTTAATAAAAAAATATGTATTCATTTATTTCCATGAGAGAACACTTTGGCGAACTCGCCAGCCAAAAATTCCAAAATGTACATTTTTGGGCCACCATAATATATAGGGATGTCGGGGAGAGATGGAATTGTGGGAGGGATAGAACACCTTCTCACCCTCCTAGACTATTCGGCCGATGGTGACGGCAGTTAGTGCAAATGCGTCCCTCGACACGTTAATAAAAAGTTGTGTCGAATGGTTTCGCTGCGGCTATTTCCCAAAAAGTTATTCTACGTCATAGTTTGAGAGTCACGTTTTGAAGGCCGGAAATTTTGTGAGTGACATCTTTTGGTCGCGTATGTAGATACTACATACTGATCCATCGCTCGCTGCTTATCGAGTGAGATGGAACATTTTTTTCCAGGAGAGATGGAACAGATTGTTTGATGATTTGAACTTAAGTTTTGTGTCCTTGCGTGTTATAATTCAGAGTCACGTCGACTGAGTATTTCATCTCACCCGCAATGGTTCATCTAACCCCGAATCTTTTTTGTTTTGTTTTTGTTTCTGGTACTATATAAATTTAAATTATATAGAAAATCTATATCGCAGTTATAGAGTGAAGGGTTTAAATAAGAGAAAATTGCATACACGATTTGCAGATATGTCAACGAGATGATATGGGAGCCAAGCAAAAAAAAGTCTTCCATCTCTCCCGGGATTACAATGTACAGGGTGCCCCTGACTCAAATGTCCGGGCTTATACGGCTGTATAAAAATTAGGAAAAAATCCATAATTCCTTTTTCAAAAAGAAGTTGAAGTTTTAGTTTTTGAATTATTAAAAATTTAAGCTGGGCCAATCTGGAACACGGTATGAATAATCGTCCGCACGTGAGTGAGAGTTCAACGTAGTGTAGTGACTGCTGTCCTCCCCTCGCTAACCCCACCTCGGCGCTCGCTTCAATACACTGCGTTAGTTTAAGACTCACGTATGCACGACTGTTTATACCGCGCTCCTGATTGGTCCAGCTTAAAAATTCAGCAACTCAAAAACTAAAACTTTAACTGATTTTTGGAGAAGGAATTTTTTATTTATTTTTACATTCTCATCATAATGAGAAGGTATTGGTTTTATGTAAAATTTGACTTACGAAGGTATCTGTCTGTCTGTAGCCTGTCTGCAGTCTGTAGGTACGATAACTTTCGAAAAAATAATCAGATTGGATTGTGCTTGGGCACACTTTTTTAAGGCCTGAAAAGAAAGAAGAAGTTCGTTAACCAGCTATTTTGGACAAAAATTCAGAAAGTTCAAGCATTTTGACAATTTTTGAGACCATCTTTTTCAAGATTTAAACATTCTATGTACGGCTATTCATGGTACTCGGAAACTCGAACAATTTATCATTGTGACATTTTTCAGTAAAAATGAAATTATCAGAGCTATAGCATTTTCAATATCGAAAAAAAAAGTGGAACGCACGATATGAAAAAAAGTCAAGAAAAAAAACTTTGCTTTCTGAAAGTCCTACAAGATTATTATAACAACTTTCTGAAATTTTTCAAAACAAACGAAAATTAGAAATTTGAACGCACAAAAAATAATGGTAATTTAAAAATCAGAAAATTAATTTTGGACAAACGGCACTAGCTATGAAAAAAATTAATAGGCGAAATTTGTTCACTTAAAGAAGATCTACGATTTCGGGATTTATAATTATTAGAAAAGGCGAGTCGTTTTTTTTTCAATCGTAAAAAATAAGAATAAAAATTAAAAAATTGAATTTTTGGAAAAACGACACGAGTTGCAATAAAATGTGTAATAACAACCTTTTTGTATAGGATGTGCACTTTTTGTTAATTATAAGATCAAGACAATGAAAATACGTATGTTTCAATACCAATACCTACTATGAATTATGATAATATAAATTTATTGAAATGATAGATATTTCAGGGTAGCTAAGAATAAGCATTAGTGCGAAATAAAAAGCAAATATTGAAGTGATCATGAAAAATAAAATGTATACAATATTTTGCAATATCTGAATAAGCAGTACCAGCATGAGTACACAAATAAATATACATTTGATATAATAGTGTTGAATATAATGTAGAAAAGTTCGCATTTTGGACAAAATTGAGTGCAAAGCAAGAGATACGTGATGAGAATGTGATCGTTTAAGCAGAAGGAGCTTTAACAAAAGAGAATTCACAATTACAAAATTTCCGTTGTCCATGATTTGACCCTTAATTTTAAAAGGTCTGTGCGCAAATGTGTGGAAATACAAAGACCGAGAACGTAGCGCAAGGTCAATACATTATCGAGCGAGAAGCGCGAGATATACATATTATCAAGCGCAAAGCGCGAGAACCAACTGTCGCGCGCCCTAGGTGCGTTCAAACTTGCGATCGAAGCGAGCCGCGCGCACACATATTATTTTTATTTTTATACGGCTATATAAGTCGGGACACTTGAGCCTGGGACACCCTGCATTTATATATATATACACACACACAGGGTGACCCATTTTAATCTATAATCCCAAATATTTTCTAAACTACCCCATCAACATAAAAAACGGTTGATACAAAAGTTGACCAGGACATAGGGGGCCATTTAACTGTACCATTTATTTTGACCTTGAGATCAATTTTCAAGGTCATTTCAAGGTCAAGATGATTTTTTTAAATGGATACCCCTATTTTTGACTGCAGATTTGAATAGAGCGGAACATTTTACGTCAAAAATGTACTATGGGAATTTTGTTTCTGTGACTTTGAAGAGGTCAAAAAACAAGGTCAAATGCACAAAAACGATTAGATGCCCTTTTTCTGGATTTACGTAGTTTTCTGGGTGAAGCAAGCGTTTAAGATGCTTTAAAAAAGTCGATGAAATGTAAAAATGTGAACCACTTCGACCACCTTGTCAGCCACGACCTTCAGGTCAATTGTTAAGGTCATTTAAAGGTCAGGACCATTTTTTAAATAGAAATCCCTATTTCAGACTGTGGACTCGTAAAGAACGGTAAATTGTACGACCTTGACTAGATTGACCTTCAAGTGTATTTTCCAGATTTATGAAGGTCAATGTCATTCTTCAAAATAAAAAAGTTGCCGTTTTTTACAAAAATTTGATTTACTTTTAGCATTACCCAGGAACAACGACGTCAAGCACCCCAAAGGAAAGAGAATTTACTACGTCCACGTTGTTGTTTCTGGAAAATGCTTAAATTAAATGAAACTTTTGTAAAAAAAAACTGCAACTTCTTTATTTAAAAAAATGACATTGACCTTCATAAACCTGGAAAATACACTTGAAGGTCAATTTAGTCAAGGTCGTCGAAATTTTTGCAACTTATCTTGTACTTGTGGAAGGCAACTTCAACGTTGAGATTGCCCAGAAAACCAGTAAATTGAAGAAAAAAAACTTCCAAGCGCTTTTTAAATAATTGACCTTGATGTGACCTTCTGTAGGTTAAAATGAAAGATTTCACAATACCAATTTTCACGTACAATTCCCCGTCCTTTACGAGCCCGCAGTCTAAAATAGGGATTTCTATTTTTAAAAATCGTCTTGACCTTTAAATGACCTTGAAAATTGACCTGAAGGTCGTGGCTGACAAGGTGGTGAAGGTGGATCACATTTCCACATTTTATCGACTTTTTTAAAGCATCTTAAACGTTTGCTTTACCCAGAAAATCACGTAAATTCAGAAAAAGGGCATCTGATCGTTTTTGTACATTTGAGCTTGTTTTTTGACCTCTTCAAGGTCACGAAAACGAAATTTCCATGGTACATTTTTGACGTAGAATTTTCCGCTCTATTCAAATCTGCAGTCAAAAATAGGGTTGTCCATTTGAAAAAATCATCTTGACCTCGAAATGACCTTGAAAATTGATCTCAAGGTCAAAATGAATGGTACAGTTAAATGGCCCCCTATGTCCTGGTCAACTTTTGTATAAACCGTTTTTTATGTTGATGGGGTAGTTTAGAAAATATTTGGGATTATAGATTAAAATGGGTCACCCTGTATATAAAAGTTGAAAAAAAAAATGGTTTAAACAACTACCGCAGGGTCTCGCTAGGAGCAACTTCCATCTATAAAGATAAAACTGGCTCCCAGCACAACAGCGGTAAATCACACCTATGGCCACGCATATATATATATATATATATATATATATATATATATATATATAGTATAGTAGTATAGTGGTCAGTATCCCCGCCTGTCACGCGGGAGACCGGGGTTCGATTCCCCGCCGGAGAGCCATTCGGTTTCGGTTTCGATTCCCTTGGAATAGAACCGAAGGGCTTATGACAAAGCCACCGAACGCGTCCTCGGGTTGCGGATAGAGGGTCCCCGTACCAAGGGTTTCTGCTGAATATGGGTACAATAATTAATAAGCAGTCGCGGACAATTGTTCAGGGATGGTCCCGAAGGAATAACCCCTAAGCGAAGGTGTGCGAACCGTGCCGAAAGCTGCATGGCACCTGGGTGAGGTGTCTTTAACGGTGACCCTGGGATATCGGGCGATGTCTCAGAGTAATAGCCTTATCCTTGCACGCGGGGCTCTACAAGGATGGACGAACCCTTTCCCTAGCTGCTCGTGGGAACAACAATGAAACCAAAAAACCACCAAAATGTTGTAGATGCGGTTCAAAACGATCGAACGCGCAGAGCACCCGACAATGGATCGGCAAACAATGCCGATCATCCTAGAGTTCGGGGTGCTGAAAATAATTTAGATGGAAACACAACGACGAACCGGCGAAACGCCCACATTGAGTGGACGGATCAACTTAAGAATGATGTGTTAGACTGCTACGATGCCAGTATTATCCCTGTTCGTGGAGGCTTTATGGCGCGTATGCATACTCTGTGGTGCCAGAAACACCCAGAGCTTCAACACGTTTCGCATCAGTCTTTGCGAAATCAAGCCGACTACCTCCGCAAAAATGGATATGTACGCGGAGCGCTTCCTCAACCGCTGCTTGAACAAGCTGCAGACGAAGATGAAACGACATTAAGACCAACCGCAGAAAGTAGGCACCTTCTTGAAGATGATGGCAATTTCAGTACAAGGAGGAACATCAACATGCAAGTTCCTCTTAAGCCCCAAGATCTGGCTGAAATGGATGCCTCCCTTTGTGGAGATATCTCGCAAGAGTCCGACCTCTGGACCATCAATTGCTCAGTTTATGGTGCTGCGAGAGCTTTGGCTGATTCAAATCGAAGGCTCAAACCGACGATGGATCAAAAGACAAGAAGACGCTTGCATCAACTGAACAAGAAAATTGGATGGGCAAGACAGAATGCGTCCCGTGTTCAATGTGTGATTGACTACATAACATCTGGTAGACCGTTCACGGAAAGGGTTCGAAAGTTCGCCCAAGAACTAAGGACCTTGAATCACACACTAAACAAGTCAAAGCTGCTGACAATCAAGCAACATATTGTTGACAAAATAAGGCTGTTATCTGACGCAAGGAGGAGGATACAGAAGAGGGAGAGATGGATCAGAGAGAATCAACAGTTTCTCGCTGACCCATCGCGCCTCTTCAGTGATCCCCCTGTTTTTGTAAAAAATCCTCCCAAGCCCAAGGAGGTAGAGACTTTTTGGAGAGAGGTGTACAAGATCCCGAAAACACTAGAGTTGAAGGAAGATACTGACAATATCATCCGCTTCAAGGAGTTTTGCGACAGCCTCATAAAATCTGAGGAGGAGTGCCCATCAGTCACTGCCGAAGAGGTGAAAAAAGCACTTAGAGGCACGAAGAACTTTTCCGGTGCTGGACCAGATTGTATCAAGAACTTTTGGTGGAAGAAGTTTACTTCTACACACCAACATTTGGCCCGCATATTCACCTCATATTTAAAGTCGGAGATGCCCATTCCGCAGTGGCTAGTGTTAGGACGCACTATACTCCTACCGAAAAAAGGCGACTTGTCCAAACCAGAGAATTACAGGCCAATAACTTGTTTGAACACACTGTATAAGATTTTTACAGCTATCCTAAACAACAGGATTGTTCGACGAATTGAGCCTGTATGGCGAGAGATGTACGAACAACGTGGCTCGAAAAAAGGTGTAGCAGGCTGTCGAGAGAACCTGCTGATTGACAGGTGTGTCTGTAAAGACGCTACAGTCCATCAGCGCGTCCTGTCAATGGCCTGGATTGACTACCGGAAAGCTTTTGATTCAACCTCTCATAGACTTATCATCTGTCTGTTGGAAAGCTTGAAGGTACATCCACACATAGTGAGATGCATAGAGAGATTGATGCCTCTTTGGAAAACTAGATTTACCATCTCATCTAGGAATTATCGTCTGACGACGAACAACGTCACCTTCCAGAGGGGCGTCTTTCAAGGGGATAGTATGAGCCCTTTGCTTTTTTGCATCACACTTTTGCCTCTATCTCTTGCACTACGAAATTCTCCTGGATACCTCTGTGGCGACACTAATCAGCGTGAGCATAAGGTCACTCATGTATTCTATATGGATGACCTGAAGATCTATGCCGCTGGTAAAAGCAGACTTCAAACTGCTTTAAATATCGTCAAGAACTACACAGGAGAGATTGGGATGGACTTTGGTTTGGACAAGTGTGCCAAAATTCATTTGAAGAAAGGAAAGATTACTGGCGTTCCCAAGGACCCTGAGCTTGTGGATATAAGTGTTATTAGACATCTTAACACTGGAGAGACCTATACATACCTGGGCGTGCCTCAAAGCCGCATTCAGGACGTAACATCAGTGAAGGAGTCTCTCCGAAGCAGATACAAGCATCTTCTTAGACAGATTTGGTCTTCCAATCTGTCGGCGTTGAACAAGGTATCTGCGACTAACATGCTTGCCGTCCCGGTTCTACTCTACTCGTTTGGGGTGGTTCAATGGACGAAGAACGAGCTTAAGGCCCTTGATGTCACCACGCGTAAGATCATGCATATGCATAAAAGCTTGCATATCAATTCGTCAGTTCCGCGATTATACATTTCACGCCGTCAAGGCGGACGCAAACTTCTGAATCTCCAATGTCTTCACAACCGAATTGTTTTAAGTACAGCTTACATCGTTGCGAATGGCAGAGATCCTCTCCTAAAGATGGTCAGAAACCACGAGATGATTGGCGAAGGAGCGTTCCGTTACAACGCCGCGGAGCAAGCTGCCGAGACCCTTGGCCTGAATTTTAACATCAGAAGTGAGGAAAGTGCATTACGCCATCTAGATGCTTAATGCCTAAAAGCCGAAGTAAAGAAAGCAGAGGTTGGAAAATTTCACCAAGAGCTGCTCGATAATCATATGCACGGAAACTTTCACAGAAATGTAGAAAAACAGTCCTTGTCGAAGGAGCAAACTTTTGCTTTCCTCAAATCATCAGGGCTCAATTCAGGTACAGAGGGCTTTATTTTCGCATGCCATCTCACAAGTGCCTTGGCATATGTTTGGCACGCGGGTATTGCTTTAAGGTTACGAACCAGTGATAGATTCGCACCTTCGAGAGCACCAATCACAAGGACAATTACTCGCACCGAATACTTTGGGTACAGTCGTTGCAGCTCTCTCTTAAGGCCTTGATACCTCTTAGGGATGGGGAGTGACCGTCATCTGACCGATTTCATGAAATTTCACCGTCACCTGACGGTCAGCGTGAAATCGGCGAAATCATCTAATTACGTAAAAACTAGATATATTTTAAGTATAATGAATCGTGAGATACGTTTCAACAGTAAATGGAAGACGTTTTATTGATAGCAGATATGAAATAAGAGCTTGGAATGTAAAAAAGTACAGTTTCGTGACAACATGACCTATAAAGTTCTGCGAATTTTTGAATTGTGAACATTGATAATTTCAATGAGTTATTTTGTTCACAGGAGAGCAGTAAACTAAATATAAGTACACGTATGTAGGTATATTTTAAAAGGAGCAATAAAAGTGTATGAATTAAAATTAATCTTTCATAAATAAATTTTTATTTATTTACAACTCACTTAAAATTCCGTATTATGTAGTAATTAATTTTTTTAATATCAGGTTACAAGTAACGAACCGAGAAACCTTTTTTTGGTTAGATGGAAGACTCCATATATATTAGCAATAGAAGTTTACTTAGAAATATTCAATATTATATAATCATTTATTTTACGAAAAATGATTTAAAATGTATGAAAAGGCATAGCGTCTTACAATGACATCTTCCACCTGGAAGGAGATCCACTGCCCTGCACCGAGCTAGTGGAACACGAGATTGTCATTCCATGTTACCTTATAACTCCCCCATTTGGGTAGTGCCAAAAAAGACAGACACCTCGGGAACGAAAAAATGACGAATTGTCATAGACTGTAGAAAGATCAACGAGGACACAGACCAAGATGCATATCCCCTAACATCCTAGATCAGTTAGGAGAAGCTACATTTTTCTAGGCCTTCGATTTAAGCTCAGATTTCCACCGAATACCTATGGCAGAAGAATCAAAAAAATAAACAGCTTTCTCAACACCCGAAGGGCATTTCGAGTTCAACAGGATGCCTTTTGGATTAAAAAATGCCCCAGCCACATTTCAACGAATGATGGACGGAGCATTAAGAGGACTAGCAGGAAAAATATATTATGCCTATCTGGATGACATTGTCATATTCGCATCTACCCTGGAAGACCATAACAATAACCTCTTTAGAGTTTTCGAAAGGCAGAGACACACAGGCCTAAAGCTTCAGCCCGATAAGTGTGAACATCTACGCCCTGAACTTGAATACCTCGGACACGTTATCACCAAAGATGGAGTAAAACCGAATCTAGCAAAGTATAGATCTAGAAGCAGTATAAAATTCTAGACAGCCTAGAAATGTAAAAGAAATCCACTCATTCTTAGGACTAGCTGGCTATTATCGGAAATCTATACGGAATTTCTCACGCATAGCAAAACCTTTGACAGAGCTAACGAAAAAAGATACAGTATTTAACTGGTCACTCGAATGTCAGGAGAGCTTTGCGCTTTTAAAAAGTAAACTTTGTGAAGCTCCAGTGCTGAGATACCCCGACTACTCAAAGGAGTTTCTTTTAACAACCGACGCCAGCAACAAAGGTCTAGGCGAAATTCTGTCCCAAGAAGGACACCCATGCTGTTACATTTCAAGAACTCTAAATGGAACAGAACAGAATTACAGCACACCCGAGAAGGAACTTCTAGCCATCGTTTGGGTAGTTAAACGACTCAGGCCATATCTGCTAGGAAGAAAATTTAAAATTCAAACTGACCACCAAGGTCTGACATGGTTAAATACCGTCATAGATCCTTCGTCCAGATAACTAAGATGGAGATTCAGATTAAAAGAATATGAATATGAAACCCAGTACGTAAAAGGCAAGGAAAACAAAGCTGCTGATTGCCTATCACGACTGTTTCCAATCACGGATCCTTCAGATGAAGATGTTGAGGAAAGTGGTTCAGGAAGTTAGCTCTCTGATGAAGAAACAACGAGCGCTTCACGAACGCGGGAAGTAAAGGAACCAAATGCCTGCCGAAAACTGTGGATAGATATTACCAATTCCTTATTTGGAGATTATCAGGAAGAGTTGTGGTTGAGATTACCCAACCTTAAAGTCAAAGACTTCATTGATAAGAAACGTACAATAGTACGTCTCCAGTTCGCAGACCCAATGATTACACCATTAGAAAAACTCAAAATTCAAGAAATAATAAGTTTTCTATGCCACCAATATCCCACAGTAAGCTTCCACACATGCTATAATGCCACGAGAGACCTGACAAATGAAGAAAAGAAACAGGTAATTAAGGAAGCGCACGGATCCGTTATGACTCAACATTATGGTGAGAACAAAACTATCGAACTAGAAAGAACAATCGGTGAATGGAAAAACATGGAAGAAGAGGTCTTTCAATTTGTAAAAAGATGCCCGGTCTGCCAGTTGCAAAAAACAACTAGGATCAAAAATGAGAGTAAAGTTATTATCCCTGATACGCCCGTTGACCCCAACGATAAAATAGCTATGGATATTTTCGGGCCATTGCCAACCACTCGTTCGGGAAATAACTATATCCTGTCTATCCAAGACCAACTCACCAAATATCTCATTTTGGTCCCACTTAAAGACGCCGAATCCGAGAGAATAATTGAAGGACTTTTTGACCTATCATCCACAATCCAACGCAAGTCTAGAAAGGTTACACTCAACCCTGAAAGACCTAATAAGAACATGCATGGGGGACAATGCAGTTGAATGGGATAACACACTAAAAATCGTGACCATGGCTCATAATACTATGAAACATGAAGGAACTGGGTATTCTCCTTTCCAACTCACTTTTGGTAGAGAAAATTTAGAACGTTTAGAAAATTATCTTCAAAATTAGCACAAGAACAATAAAAAAATGGTTATTTCCGCATTTATTGATATTTTCCGGAAATATTAACATTTGACGTTTTTTCAAACAACTTCTAATAAAGTTAACACATAATGGCTTTCATTTATGCCCATAAAACGGGTATTTTGATCAACTTTCATGCAATAATTGAGAGAAAATCTACAGTTTATTATTACTAAAAATAGGGTGCTTGTTCAACCTATTGGAAAATAGATGTCCAGAAACTTTTGCACATTACGTATAAGAGAAAATAAATTTTTATATTCCTACATGTGCGTAAGTTATTATTTGCTTTTTGTTGACGGGGAAAATGAATTTGACAAGGTAAATAGAAGTAAACTTTGGGAAGTCCTTAAAGAGTAAGGCGTCAATGAATGGCTCCTACAAGCAATAAAAACAATATATACAGGTAGTAAAGCGAGTGTAAGGGTAAATGGGAAACTGAGTGACTGTTTCGATATTATGCGAGGCGTGAAACAAGGACAGGTTATGTCCTCAGGGCTATTTATCATATTCATGTATAAGCGTCTAAGAATGGCCCTCTTCGACGAAGAAGGTGTAGGTCTCGAAACAGTGAAGGTACGTGGGTCAGCTTTCGCAGATGATAAGACTGTTATGGCAGAATCAATCGAGGACTTGCAAAAAATGTTGAATAAACTTAATACAAGCATGAAGAATATAGGCTTCAACATTAACGTAAATAAAACAAAAATCATGGTGTTTGAGGGAAAAAATGAGAAAACGATGTGCAACATTCTCCTAAATGATGACAGATTAGAACAAGTCGACAAGTACGTATATCTGAGTAGCCTATTCACTAGCGACGGAAAAATAGATGGGGAGTTAGATAGGCGCATAAATGAGGGTAAGAAACTTATCGGTAGAGCAGTGTCCATTTTCAGAAATAAAAACATATCAAAAAAAGCTAAAATGGCCATACATAATTCTATATTCGCACCGACCGTACTATACGGTACCGAGACATGGACATGTCAAAGAAAGGACAGGAGTAAAATTAACGCGATTGGCATGAATCCTCTGGTAAAGTAAATAGCAGAATGCCCAGAGGTAGACCGCCGAAAGAATGGTTAGAATCTGTGAATGAGACATTAATCCGAAGAGACATAAGAAGCTATAGAAACACGAAAACTTGCATGACAAAATACATGGACGTGAAGGAAGCTAGAGAAGTATGCCAGGACAGAAAAGTGTGGCGACAAATAGTTTATAAACAGAGTGACAATAGAATGAATGACGCCTGAAACAAAGACCTTGGATACTAGTGGGCCCAAGTGGGGAACGACACATACAAATTTTGTTAGGCTCTTCACTTGGGGTGATGGCTAGAGAGATTGATCAGCAACCTGGGTAGGAGCAGTGTTGCGGAACGAACGTGTCATTGAAATAAATAAAACGAAAATTCTAGATCAATCTGAAATATCTATACCTTACACCTACACACCTGTCTACCTTATACCTATATACCCATCTACGCACTACTATTTTCCAACAGAGCAAGTCACGCCTACCCTAAAAGAGAAATGGCTTCATGGTAAAATAATAATAATAATAATGTAAGATTTCAATTTCAATTAACGTTTACCGAGGATGTTTACACATTAAACTGTCTTGGGTCGTAGTTTAGGACGCACGTGATGTTTCTTTTTAAACCTGGAAGGACGGAAAGCCAAATCGGATTGGTATTATATCTATTGTCCCTATTGATGTTATCAGAGTATTTTAAGATTTCGATTGCTTTTCTATGTTTTCTTGGAAAAATATTGTACGTTTTTGCGATGACGGTTGGTTTGTCAAATAAAATATTATGTCCTGTTTCGATATGATGCTAAGCTACTGCTGATTGCATGACATTTTTAGCCTGACTTCACTCTCATGTTCCTTTAAACGTTGACTTACCGCCCTCCTGGTTTCTCCAATATAGACTTTGCCACAAGAACAAGGTATATTATATACTCCCGGATCACTGAAAGGTTCCTTTTTATCTTTAGGGTTGTTTAGAAGTTGTCCTATTTTTACAAGTGGTTTAAATGTAGTTTGGATGTTGTGTTTGTTGAGAATTCTTCCTATTTGGTATGTGATACCTTGGATGTAGGGTAGGATGGTGGTCGTTTTTCTCTC
>CAKNXH010060219.1:11077-42101 GCA_932178445.1 Andricus quercusramuli
CCCCCCCCCCCCACCCATCCCCAGTAACAGAAGTTTTGGTGGGACTGACGTTACAGATTGACTCCACCATGAGACAAATCACTGCTTAATTCGGACACGATTTCGACTCGCAAAACAAATCTCGCGCATACAGGTGATAGTTGGGAGTACAATCTAAACATGAATAATACAAACAATAAAGTAGCCTCGGAATGGACTGAAACTCGGATTGACCAAAGGCATGCACACGGTAAACGTAAAGGTCGTGTTTCGGGCGATGAATGGAGACTGGGTGTTTGGAATGCTAGAGGAGTGAATGATCTTAAGATAAGAGAACTACGAGAAACTATGCACGTAAGGAAACTAGATATTCTTTGTGTACCTGAGACAAAGAAAAAGGGCTGCGAATTTAGAAACATAGAAAATGGGGTATTGAAAGGCGGTTGTGAAATATGGTCAGGAGTAGATAGCGAATCGCATCGTAGTCAAGGGGTCGGTTTAATTATGAATGAAAAAGCAAGTCATCATCTCATAGGGCATAATTTTGTATCACCCAGATTGCTATGGGCTAGAATGAAAGTAGGAATCAGAAGATTATTTATCGTAGCGTGCTACGCACCAGTTGATAGCGATTCGAGGGAAGTTAAGGACGCCTTCTGGGACACTCTAAATGATACAATAAGTATTTGCGATCAAGGTGAAAGAATAATTCTGCTAGGAGATATGAACGGATGGGTCGGTGTCCAACGTCAAGATACAGATACAGAAAGGGTGCTAGGTAATTTTGGAGATCCAACAAGAAAAAATTATAACGGGGAAAAGCTAGTTAGCTTATGCTTAGAAAAGGGCCTATTTATTACAAATACTTGGTTTAGACATAAAATGATCCACATGTACACCTGGCGCAAAGGAAATAGCCACAGCATAATTGACTTTGTTATTGCGGATGAAAGATTAAGAGAACTAGTCAAAGATACAAGAGTCATGAGGGGTTCCGAATGCAATTCTGATCACTACCTTTTAGTCTGCAAAATAAACTTAGGGCGGGGATGGAGAAAAAAGAAAACAAAGAAAACGAAACAAACACGAATAAAAATTGAAAATTTACAGAGACAAGAAGTGCAAACAGAGTTTCAAAAAAGACTAAGTGAACGCATAGATAGGGCAACGTGGGAAGCACTTATAAGCAATAAAGATATAGAGGGCGCGTGGACTTTGTTACGGGATATCATTGTCAAAACTACGACCGAATTATGTGGTACGGCGGTTATAGGAAGAAAGGCTGGCGATGCGTGGTGGAACGATGAAATTGCGGCAGCCCAAAAAGAAAAGAAAGAAGCGCACAATAAAACGCTGAACATGACAGGTCTTAGCGATGAGGAGAGAACTAGACTTAAAAATGATTACAGACACAAAAATAGGAAAGTTAAACGACTAGTCAAAGAAAGTAAAGAGAAAATCAGAACAGGAGAAGAGAACAAAATAAAAAACTGCTTTGAAGGAATTATGAAACTATTATATAAACAGTTGAAGGAAAGTAAAAGTACAGAGTTTGCTAGCATGAGAAACAGTAAAGGCGAAATGCTATATGATATAGACGGGATAGTAGACGCTTTAAGAGACTCTTTTAAAGAACTACTAGGAGGTCAAGATATAGGGCAACAAAACTGCGATATAGAACATAATGCACTAGAAAATCCAATTGAAAAAGTCTGTGTCACTGAGGTCAGAGATATAATTAAGAACTTGAAAAACGGTAAGGCTGCGGGTATAGACAATATTAGCGCTGAAATGCTTAAATACAGTGGCGAGTACATACCTCACAGGTTGTGCGAATTAATAAATTTATGTTTCGAGACAGGAGAAGTCCCAGACGATTGGAGAAGGGCGATTATTGTACCAATATATAAAAGAAAGGGAGATAAAAGCAACTGCAGTAATTACAGAGGCATCAGCCTACTAAGTACCGCAAGTAAGATATACTCAAAAATACTTATTCGTAGGGTAATGGAAATTACAGAAGAGAAGATATGGGAAGTCCAAAGTGGATTCATGCCAGGAAGATCATGTACAGATCAGATATTTAGCCTAAGACAGATCACAGAAAAAAGCTTGAGAGTAGGAAAGAAAGTTTTCTGTGCATTTATTGACCTAGAAAAAGCTTTCGACACGGTAAATAGAAGTAAACTTTGGCAAGTCCTTAAAGAGTATGGAGTGAATGGAGGGCTCCTACAAGCAATAAAAACAATATATACAGGTAGTAAAGCGAGTGTAAGGGTAAATGGGAAACTGAGTGACTGGTTCGATATTATGCAAGGTGTGAAGCAAGGATGCGTTATGTCCTCATGGCTTTTTATCATATTCATGGATAAGTGTCTAAGAACTGCCCTCTTCGACGAAACAGGTATAGATCTCGAAACCGTCAAGGTACGTGGGTTGGCTTTCGCGGATGACAAGATTGTTATGGCAGAATCAGTCGAAGACTTGCAAAGAATGTTGAATAAACTTAATACAAGCATGAAGAACATGGACCTCAAAATTAATGTGAATAAAACGAAAGTCATGGTGTTTGAGGGAAAAAGCGAGAAAACAATATGCAACATTGTCCTAAATGATGAGAGATTAGAACAAGTTGACAAGTACGTATATCTAGGTAGTCTATTCACCAGCGACGGAAAAATAGATGGGGAATTAGATAGGCGCATAAATAAGGGTAAGCAGGTTATCGGTAGAGCAGTGTCCATCCTCACAAATAAAAACATATCAAAAAAAGCTAAAATGGCCATACATAACTCTATTTTCGTACCGACTGTACTATACGGTAGCGAGACATGGACCTGTCAAGAAAAGGACAGGAGTAAAATCAATGCGATCGGCATGAAACCTCTGCGCATAATATGCGGGAAAACACTGATGGACAAAGTACGAAACGAGACAATCCTCAAAGAATGTGGTACAGGAGAGACACTAGTTGACATATGGGAAAGAAATCAGTTAAGTTGGTTCGGACATCTTGAAAGAATGGAAGATGAACGACTGACCAAGCAAGTGTATAAAGGTAAAGTAAATGGCAGAATGCCCAGAGGTAGACCGCCGAAAGAATGGTTAGAATCTGTGAATGAGACACTAATACGAAGAGACATAAGAAGCCATAGAAATACAAGAGCCTGCATGAAAAAATGCATGGATGTGAATGAAGCTAGAGTAGTATGCCAGGACAGAAATGTGTGGCGACAAATAGTTTATAAACAGAGTGACGATAGAGTGAATGATGCCTGAAACAAAGACCTTGGATACTAATGGGCCCAAGTGGGGAACCATACATAACAATTTTGTGAGGCTCCTCACTTGGGGTGATCGCTAGAGAGATTGATCAGCAACCTGGGTCGGAGCAGTGTTGCGGAGTGAACGTGTAATTTATATAAATAACACGAGAACTCCAGATCAATCTAAAACATCTATACCTAACACCTATATACCCAACAACCCTGTACCCATATACCGATCTACCTCGTACCTATATACCTATTACACCACCTCCCAACCGAACAAGTCACGCCTACCCCGGAAGGGAAATGGCTTAATGGTATAATAATAATAATAATAATAATCATTAAATGGATGATAGTTAATGAATAATTACAATTAATAATAATAATAATTATTATTATTTTATTATTAATTTCAATACATTATTATGAATTAAAATTTTTAAATATTAAAAATAACAATAAATAACAATAATGAATAATGATAATTGATTAATAATAATTAAATTAACTTATTTAAATTTTACATTGTTTTATGATTTATTCATAATTAAATAATTGTTAATTAATAGATAATTACGAATGTATTCATAATTATTGAATTATTAGAAATTCAATAATCTATTTATTCATAATTAATTAATGTATAATTCAAATTAATAATAATAATAATAATAATAATGAATATAATATATAATATATATATAATATATATATAATATATATATATATAATATATAATAATGAATAATATAATATATATCATGGTAGCTCTAAGAAAGCATCCAGAGACGACTGGTGTCACCTTCAACACTCACGGCCGCTGTGTAAGGATAACAGCGGCAAAGCCAAACTGCAAACTACATCATGCTTCTAATTTTGTACCTACAACATCATCGTAAATGATTTCAAACAACGTATTGAAATAACTTTTAACATCCTGATCTCAACAGTCACTTGACTTAGTCCGTGGCTATGACGAAAAACCGGGTTCATCCGAGAAAAAGTATGAAAAAAAAAAAATAATAATTCCACCTTGGGAGCCTCGGTGGCTCAGTTGGTTAGACGCTCGGACTTCACCTCAGGGGTCCGGGGTTCGATCCCTGAGCCGGTACCTCTTGAAATTTTTCTATGTACCTTTACCGAGGTTCTGGTGGTTCGGAACCCACCTTAAGCTGTAGGTCCCCCCATCATGCACTTGACTGCAACCCAGTCCGTGAATGATGGGGTAAAAACCAGGCTTTGCCCAATATGTCAAGGCACACGCTCTTATCAGATCACTTGATTGCATTATAATATTGCGTCCGTGACTGATAATATATACCGGGATAACCCCGTGCATAATATTCAAACAAACAAAAAAATCCAACTCTAACCAAAAATGCCTTCGACATATTGGGCTGTAACCATCTTAAGCCTGAGAGAAAAATGAGTTTCCTCATTTTTTATGATAATATCAATGATAAATTATTATAAATTAAATTAATTAAAAATGTTAAATATTTGAAATAACAATAATTAATATTGATAATTATTAATAATAATTCTAATTATAATAATTAAAATTTACAATTATTTGATTGATTAATAATTAAATATATATTAATTAACAAACAAAAAATCGTTATTAAATTATTATTAATTCAATCATCTATTCATTCATAATTAGTTAATTAATAATTAATAAACATTGAATTAATCAATGATTAAAATTAAAAATGGTAATTAAAATTAAACTAATTGAAACTTCAAATGTTCCAATAATAATTATCAATTAATAATTAATTATTAACTAATTATTTTCCATTAATTAATCGAAAATTATTATTCATTGATAAATAAATAACTAATTTGATTAATCAATAACGAATTCATAGTTATTAATTTATGATTAATTATTAATTATAAATTAAATTCAATTATACATTAATAATTCATTCAATCATTCATTCATCACATTGTGCCGATCACTAACAATGGATTAGAGCAGAGAAAATTTTCTGCAGAAATGCAGTAAGATTTAGGTAAGGTGGTTATTGAGGACTTAGGCGAGCCTCAAGCTTTAACAAAGGAGCAGGTCAGGTTCGCAAAGTGTAGCTGTTACATTGCCGCCGCACTGCCTAGCTGAACCATAGGCGGCGCCGTGAATTCTCTATGTTGAGTAGTGAATTTAGAAAAAACTTTGAATCAAATGCGTAGTCCTACTAATTACTTTTTGGCAAAACAAAAAAATAGGGGCTTTCTATTTTCATGTATCCTACAATATTTTTCAGTCTAATCCCAAAAATTCGAAAATTTCTTTTTTTGGACCACCCTAAGCTTTATTCAAGAATGCGAGACTGTTGAATGTAAAAACTTGCCGAATTCCAACATTTAAGGAATATTCTATCTACAACTTTTATTCGTTAACAATATTTTAATTTTGAATCTTCCAATTTTATATTCGTCAGACTCAAAATTTTGAGCTTTACAAATTAGACTGATCAGCCTTTTGCTTTTTCAGAAAATTATAAATGAATAGTAAATTCAATATCGTCTTGAAATTCGAAACCCCTGTTATTGAATATATCTACATATAGCAATTACTTTAACTCATATCAGAAAAGTGCCTTTTTTCATTATCAGATTTTTTAATACAAAAGCCTATTTAAAAAATGATTCATGATAAAATAATTTTATCTTATATTTGAAAGTCACATTTAATAGTCGAGTTGAATCGAACGATTGTTTTAACTTGCTTGAAAATGGCCAATGCTGTAATTTTATATGTATATTATCATCAGTTCTTGCCACATTAGTGATTTTTCATTGATAAGAGATCACAATTACTGTAAACCTAGCAAATTTCTACAAAAAATAAGCACAAGCCAAAGATTAAGGGAATAATTACAAATTATAAATGTAATCATTTTCCCATTACTCTTCATTATTTTAAAAATATCTTCTTATAACATTAACCAGCACCTTGTACTTATTTTTCGTAACAAGTTAATTTATAAAAAAATAATTACTGTTAATTGCGTAGATATTCTGTACTAATTTTTAAATTAATGACTTTTTTGTGTAATTTAGTTAATCTAACCGCTGATTATAATTTCAAAAACGTATGTACTACATGCAAAAATGAAACATGTGCCAATGAATGCTTATTCCTTGCACATGCGCACGAAGTTTAAGATCGTTGCCGGCTGTTACCACCATGTTACTAGTTTGGCAGGTAACGGATGCAAACAAGCCTCCCCGTGCAGAAATCGCCATATATATTACCGATTACCGACTAGGGCCTGATCCGATGTGTACTATCTGTTCCTGATAGGAAGAATTCTGTGGCCCTGACTCGTACCAGACCGGGCTATGTACTGTGACGTGATACAGCCTCTTCGCAGCGCCATCTTAAGCCATATGCGCTAGATGTAATATAATCACGAACATAACCTTAATTTTTGTTTTCCTTCGTGGTGTTGTGTTGCAAATGTTCTGGGAGTGTTCGACCGTATAATATATTCTTAACACATTAATAATAAATGCCAAAATTAAGGAGCACACCGCGTGTTCGCAAACATCGTGCCATCAGCAAAATTCCGTATTTACGCGATGAAAACGAAAGCAACGAAGGCAAGTCTTTTATGGTATTATTACATTTTGTGATATATTTAATTGTATTGTACTGGATCCAAGTTCTAACATAAACATTCGATTTCCTCATTTTAGTCAAAAAAATTATTATTTGATATTTTTTCGCTCGGTAGCGTTTTTTTTTGTAAAACAAGTAGTTGGAATTTTGAGGTTATATTTTGGATTCTACGTTTAAAGTTATGCATGTTATCGCTCCAGTGACGGGGTAAGGGATAATATTTGTGGATTGAAATGAAGAAATGTAATTTTGACAAATTCAATGCAACCGAAGAGGAAGTGCTGTCCCACATGAGCAACGTCTTCTGGAATACAAAAGACTGGGACGGTAATCGGAAGCAGAGGTCCAAATAACCATTTTTAATTATTTTTAGGGTGTTGTTAAAATAAAGCTCAATCCTATTAATTTGGCTTTTCATTTAATATTCTGTTATAATTACTTTGAAGGATTTTAATTCCTACTAGAAAAGTAAATAATGTGGCTGGACTCGGGTAAATAATAGGGGCCAGACCGGGGACAGATCGGGCGTTTGATCGGGCCCCTAGACATGGCTCCGAGGTGGCTACGTGTTTCATGATGAGTCTGGCCCTGACTCGATTTCCACATCAGGGCCCGATATGAACGAGTCTGGGCCCGGTCGGGGCCACGGCGAAATTTCTGCACGGGATTATATATCAAATACTTATTTACAACAGTCAATAAACAAATTCCTTTCGCTCAACGAATATTTAATAGTGTCAAGTAAATATTTCCATGCCTTAAGCATTGCGTTCCTTAGATTCAAACTAAACATTTCTTTAAGTTGAAGAAATATTTCTTCAGCCACATTCTACTCTATCATTTCTTTGAATCAAAGAAATTTCCTTTGATTCAAGTAAGTTTTTTTCTCAGTGTATGTGTCCTAGATGCTCGGGGTGTGCATATGACACGCTCTGCAGCTATCATCGGGAATATCTTGGCTCAAAATGTGGCGACGCGACGGTATGCTAGAGTGGAAATGACACCGTCTTGACATGTCAAAATGAAACCCTCCGTGCCTGACTTCAATCCGGATGATTTAAGGAAAGCATACGTTAGCTCATACGACATCGACTGATCCTCCACATTTCTGTGGAAGATGCCGTGCATCCTCTTGTCGAGGAGCTCTTCGCGGAAGTTTTTCTCCTGTGGTATCTTAATCCGGCCTTCAGAAGTGAGTATTCAAGATGGATAAGATTTTATGCATTTTGCTCACCCCTGGTATTTAATTCAAGTCCGAGTGTCTCAGCAGCCTCCTCCGCTGCTTTGTACAGAAACGCCCCTTTGCCCGCTTCTTATCATGTTTCATGTTTCATATATAGATAATTTTATATATATATATATATATATAATTAAAAAAAAAGTTAAACAACCACCGCAGGGTACCACTAAGAGCAACTGCCATCTAAAAAGAAAATGTCAATAGCCCCCAGTAGAACCGCGGTAAAATGCACCTATGGCCACGTCTCACATCCGTGAGATGGGTGGTCACAGGGCACGTCGAAATCACAACGACAGGCCGGCGAAACCCTCGTGTGTCTTGAGGACACGAAGCGACCCAAGGATGACAGCTTTCTGCATCCATCTCGCAAGTGCCTTGGCATATTTTTGGCACGCGGGTATGGCTTTAAGGTTACGAACCAGTGATAATTTAGCACCTCCGAGAGCACCTAACACAAGGACAATTACTCGTACCGAATAATTTTGGGTACAGTCGTTGCAGCTCTCTTTTAAGGACTTGATACCTCTCCTCTTTTTCTTTCTCCTTTGCAGTGATGTTGTATTCGGACGGAGCCGAGAATTCGATCACGAATATCATTCGTTTCTCGAAGTCTTGGAGAACAATGTCAGGCCTCGAGTGCGCAACGGAGACTGCTGCCCGAAAATCGTAGTTCCAGAAAATCTGGCACTCCTCGTTTCGGACAATTGACTCTATATCCCTTGGAGCGTTTGGCAGGGCAGGGTCGCGACCAACACCGTAAGAGCAACAAAGGTGGTAATAAAGTACTCTTAGGGCCGCATTATGTCTATAGATATACGTTGTTCCTGCGTGGGTCGGACACCCCGATAGTATGTGTTCTAGGTACTCAGCGTGTGCATGACACGCTCTGCACCTATCACTGGGAACTTCTTGACATAAAATGCGGGCGCGGTATGCTAAGGTGGAGATTACACCGTCCTGGCATGCGAAAATGAAGCCCTCTGTACCTGAATTGAGCCCTGATGATTTGAGGAAAGCAAAAGTTTGCTCCTTTGACAAGGACTGTTTTTCTACATTTCTATGAAAGTTTCCGTGCATATGCTTGTCGAGTAGCTCTTGGTGAAATTTTCTAACCTCTGCTTTCTTTACTTCGGCTTTTAGACGTGAAGCATCTAGATGGAGTAATGCACTTTCCTCACTTCTGATGTTGAAATTCAGGCCAAGGGCCTCGGTAGCTTGCTCCGCGGCTTTGTAAAGGAACGCTCCTTCGCCAATCATCTCGTGGTTTCTGACCATCTTTAGGAGAGGATCTCTGCCATTCGCAACTATGTAAGCTGTACTTAAAACAATTCGGTTATGAAGACATTGGAGATTCAGAAGTCCGCGTCCGCCTTGACGGCGTGAAATGTATAATCGTGGAACTGACGAATTGATATGCAAGCTTTTATGCATATGCATGATCTTACGCGTGGTGACATCAAGGGCCTTAAGGTCGTTCTTCGTCCATTGAACCACCCCAAACGAGTAGAGTAGAACCGGGACGGCAAGCATGTTAGTCGCAGATACCTTGTTCAACGCCGACAGATTAGAAGACCAAATCTGTCTAAGAAGATGCTTGTATCTGCTTCGGAGAGACTCCTTCACTGATGTTACGTCCTGAATGCGGCTTTATTATTATTATTATTATATATATATATAATATATATATATATACATACATATCCGCGGGGACGCAAAACAGAGACTTTTTCCTGTGATAAAATAAATTATGAGATATAGGAATTTGATCATCCACAGTAAAAAGAAAATCTTAAAGTCCGTCCATACAGCGACGGAATTCAGGGTGTGATTAAAAGAAGAACGCAACGGCGGCAAGGTCAGCGTGAGCTCCAAAAATTGAAGTCCACACGCTTTGCTGAAAAAAGTGCGCCATCTTTGGTTCGCAAAGTAAGATCTATACGGGAAAGAGTAGATAGTTAGATTCACTTTTATGTATTGTTAACTTGAAGTTTACTTGTTCACATTGTACAAGAAACAATTCAAATAGTTTTTGATACTGAATGAGATTGTGATTTCAAAATATACAAAAACCTAGCTAAAGTTATCATTACTACTTCAAATTGTAAAAAGAAAGATTACTAGAACAAGTAGCTTCAATAACTATATGAAATAGTACAGTTGAACATGTAAACTGTATGGATAATTAATTCACATAGTAAGCAAAGGATTGTGAGTTTGACTTTTGCAAGTGAGTTCGATCTCCTTTTTCGCATCGCAATAAGCACTGCGCGAGATTGTCAGCCTTAGGGGAAAGTTGCCTAAGACGAGCCCCCTCCTAAGACGGGACACCATGAATATTTTTGTACAAAAGCAATATAGTCATCACTTACGCATGCGAATACGTGTTCAGCAAAATTCTGGTTATTTTGAAGGTGTTTTTTCCTGCACTGGAAGTAAATTAACAAAAACAGAAAGGAAAAATTATTTTCGTACGTTAGAGAACGAACTTTCACCTGTTTTAGAAGTTGTGATTTAATAACTTCTAATGATTTGAAGGAGTAAGTTATGTTTTTGTTTGATAGATAATTTTGTAAACTTTGCAACTGATACTTACGTTTTAGTAATTCTTATGCTATTTGATTAAAATATTTAAAAAATTGTGATCATGCGAAATTCCTAAAACGGGCCCCGGTTAGGCTAGAGAACTGTAGGTAAAAGGGAAATCTGCTTTCCTTGTGAGTTTCCGATGGTCTCAATGGTAATGACCTAACCTCTTTCTTGCTTTTACATCATGAATAAGAAATTTTTTAAACTATGTCGCTTTTTCGATTTATATCAGTAAATTCTGGATCTGAGATGAATAATATTCGAAATTTTATAACTTTTCGTAAATATTTAGTCCTTGAACTTCTTTTACACTTATTTTCTGTTAGACCTTATTTGACGCTTATTTTACGCTTTATAAGGTATTTCACGTAACTAATATGTCATAAACGTAAACATTATTTTTAAACAATACGCTGCGAATAAAATTCATCAATATCTAATGTTTAATTACATAGCTTTTTTTATTTTAAAAAGGGGCCCGTCTTAGGATACCGGGTTGCCTAAGACGAGACAAATACATATTTTTTTCAACATCGAAGTTTATTGCCTTTTAAACATTTTTTGAACTTTTAAGTGTGTGAACTTTGTGAATAAAACATCAAACTATGATGCCAATAATCGCTTTTGCTTTTAAAGTTCCTTAAAATCGAAAATTTTTGGAAAATATGGAAGGGGGCTCGTCTTAGGCAACTTTCCCCTACTATTTGAAATTGTGAGTAACTTCAGTGGCACAACTAGAAACGTGTAGGCCCCCCTCCGAAACATTTTTCAGGCGGTCCGTTTGAAATTAAAAAAGAAGGATGACTTATAACTTGCTTATCAGTAATACAACAGATTTTCGCTTCTCAATCTATAAGACAGACCACCCACTGACATTTTACAAAAGGACAGAGCCGGAGCTATACATTTGGCCGCCCGTGTGCAAAATTTTTTCCGCCGCCCCTCCCCCACCATTACCCCACCCTTCCCCTTTTCTTTGAAAAAGAAAAAAATACATTTTCTACATAAATATGCTTTATTTTTATTTAAACATTATTAATATTATTTACATTATTGTTTTTTTTTGCAAACTTTTTCTCAGGTGAACCCGGTTTTTCATCATAGTCACGGACTAAGTCAAGTGACTGATGTATAAGGATGTTAGAAGTTAATATAATACGATGTATGATATCTTTAGCGCTGATGTTGTAGGTGCAAAATTAGGAGTAATGTGTAGTTTGCAGTTTGGCTTTGCCGCTGTTATCCTTACACAGCGGCCGTGAGTGTTGAAGGTGACACCAGTCGCCTCTGGATGCTTTCTTAGAGCTACCATGTATCACGCCATAGGTTCTTAGTCACTTGCTTCCTGATGGTCTAGGAAGTTTCTATCAATGCGACAGGTATTTAATAAAACCGCCTTTTGAGCTGCCGCCAGTACCCTACTGACTCCTAAGTGTTCAAGATGTTCAGTGCATCTTGCGTGCACATTGCCTGTAGCCGAAATCACAATAGGATGAATAGATGCATGTTTCACATTCCTCCATATTGCCTTAACTTCGTGCCTTAGCTCGCTATACTTATGAATCTTGGTTGTATAGGTTGCCTGCAAAATTTCGGTCAAGCGGACAAGCAATGTCGATGATGTAGACTCTTCCACCTTTCTTCTCTCGCATCACGATGTCAGGTCGATTGGCTCGGATGTAATGATCTGTCTGGATAGTCACATCCCAATATAAGATGTAATCTTCATTTTCTAAAACGGACATTGGAATGTATCTATAGAAAGGCATCCATTCTGTTAAGAGTCCTAGGTTTAGGGCAAGTTGTTGATGTATAATACCCGTCATATCATTATGTCTGTGCGTATATTCTGTTGGAGCCATTACGCGACAACCATCAATAACTTACATTATTGATATTATTTACATTATAAATATCATTTACATTATTATGATACACATTATTTACATCATTTAGGGGAGACCGTCCTAGAATAGATAATGATCCTACAGTAGATAATCATTAATATTATAAGCCTAACTATTAGTAAAATAATCAATTCTAATTATAATATATTAATACTTATCGCGCCTGAACTATTAATTATATCAAATAATTATTTGACTTGAATTAGTATTTTGAATTAATGGTTATCTACTGCTGTTATCTACTGCTCGTCTTGCTTTAATCTGGGCAAATTCTTCAACCAGTTCAGACACATCCAATTAATTCCAATAAATGCAATAAACAATTAAGTCAAGTTTGTCAGTCTCTTTTCCGCCATTGCTGTTCGAAAGTAGTTTTTTATTATTTTCAATTTTGAAAAGGATCGCTCTGCGCTTGCGAGAGATACAGGCAAAGTGTTTAGAATTCGGAATATGTTATGAACGTATTTTGAAACACGAGATGCAAGTTTTCTTTTAGTATGAACGTCAAAATTTCATTTGCACCCATGTCTGGCTTGAGGTAAGTTCTTAATGCAAAAAGTTCATCATAAAAATCCACGCCTACTATATCTGAGCGATTTTCTTCTTCTTTGGTGAGATTTTCTTGAAAATTTTTGCACTGTTCAAGAACCTCTAACTTATTCATCTTTAGAAGGGTAGTGCTGTTAAATACAAAGCCGAAAATATTGTTGAATTGTTTATTAAACTCAAACCGCTCTTGCAAAGACATGATTATTACGTCCAATATTCTGAAGTAAAAATCAACTTTGAAACTTTTCTCGGGATCATCTACTCTTTGTCGTGTACCCAACAGGTTTTTAAACTTGATATCTACCTTTAAAGCTGCCCAGAGTCCAAATTTAGACCATACTTTGAACCTGCAGCTCCTCATTAGAACCTGCTTTGACGCTATTTAAACCTATAGCCCCTACTTTGAGGTTTTTACTCCTAGAAAATGAAACATTAGAGCCTCCTTTGACTCCGTTTGAACCTACAGGCCCTTCTTCGAATATTTAGAAGCTACACCCAGAAAACAAGAACCCATTGAAAAGGCGACTCCGTGAATTGCGTATCTGTCATTTGCAGATTAAGATTTTTAAAACTGAATCGGTTTGCGACTATGTGAATCAGTCAGTTTCTCGATATTAGCAGTAATAAAATATCTGTAAGCAAAAAGGAAAGGATTCTTTCTAAAAAATTTTATTTTCTTATCAAACCGAAACTAAAGTTTCCATTTGAGCCTTAAGTTATCGAATGCTATCGTCCCAAGAAGTCAGAAAAGAATATAAGTAGGATTTTCGACTTGCGAAAGACAACCAAATTTGGAGGTTACGGACAAAAAAATTAAATAAAAAATTGTCGGACTACTCTGTAATTTAAACCCAAATCGGTTTCATTCTCTTGAGGAATCTTTCCACTAAACTGAAGTGAAGGTCAACGATATTTCACAAATAAGTTTTCAAATTATACACTGAGAAACCCTTGTTTGTATTTCTTGTTAAAAATCACACTAGATTTCACTATCTGAACTTTGCAATGAGAGGCAAAAAGCAAATTTTAATAATATTTACTAACCTCAATAGTAACTCGTAGCTACTTAAAGAATTATAAAATATATTGGAATAAAAGTTAAAACAATTGCATTTATTGTAAAAGACATTTGAAGTATTTATTAACCTCTGTAGTAAAACTGCAAGTCTGCACTATTTACTAATTTTGGTAGGAGAAAATAGTAAATTTGTTGGATTAATATCTGTAGAAGATAACAGTATTTACAAAGTGCTGTAGTAAAATGATGCGCAGGGACCGTGCGCACCGAATTACTAACTGGTTAGCAAAATCTGCTACAGTGGGAATAGTAAAAAAAATAAATACGTGTTGCTAACTTTCACACAAGCCTACCTATACACATGTTCTACATTTAACGTATAATTCACATTTATTTAAATTAAGAATTGACAACATTAGAAATTACATATATGTATATATTCTTAAAAGATAGTATTTTATATTATAAAGCTGAAACAGAAAAAAATCGGGTTAGAAGAAAACGAAGGCTGGCGGGAATCGAACACGCGTCTCCGGGACAGCAGTCGGGCGATGATCCATCTATCTATAAGACATTGTGGGACTCAGAATGAAAACTTCCATATGACCTAAATGATAGAAAGTTCATTGGTTCTAATTCATTTAATCCTTAATTGATTAATATTCGTGATATTTTTATAATTTTAAACAACAAAATTTTTAATGTAATTAAAATAAGTAAATATTTTTTTGTAAATTATGTTTTTTGCGGATTTTGCATTGAAACATAAATTAGATGTCATTTTCGCAACCTAAAAATATGATCGGCGATCGACAAACGTCAGATGCACTCGGCCGCGCTCGGTCCAAGGCTCGATACTTTCTGCTAAATCAGTTAGTAATATTTAGGACCAAATTTAATAATTGGTATTAACCTTTGTTACAAAAAGTAGGAAATGTCCATAATTCACATCGTGTTCCTACATACAATAGTAATTTCTTCTAAATATTTAGTATATTATGTTATTTAAAATACTTATTACTTTCATTTTTTTTGTACAATTTATTAATTTCTCTACTAATTTTTCCTACATCGGATTTTACTACAGAGAATAGTAAGGATTGCTATTACAAAATAGGAAATCTTCTTATAAAAATAGTATAACTTATTATTTATGTATTAAAATGTCAAAATTTAAGCATTTTGCCCCCATTTGCTATCCGTTTTAGTAATTTTTCTAACCTAAAGTTTCTCAGTGTATGATAAAAAACACTACAAACAAAGAATTTTATACTTCATGAGGTTCGTCTCAATATTAAGTTCCTGAGGTACAGTTGATAGTAAATGTATTTCTGCAGAGAAGGGAACTCGAAATAAAAATTTATAACCATTACCGAAATTCCGCCATTATTATTATTATTGCCAGTGTACACTGAAAAAAATATATTCTTAAATTTAGAATGTCCCACTTATTTTAAGTGTAAATCCCTCTAAAATAGGTGCCAAGTATATATTCTAGATATTAGAGGGGATCCCTCTTGCTATCATGGACAAGTGTCGTATTCTAACTTTAAGAATATTATATTCTATCATCAAGAATACTGTATTCTAACTTTAAGAATATTGTATTCTAACTTTAAGAATCTATATTCTAACTTCAAGAATCTATATTCTAACTTCAAGAATCTATATTCTAACATTGAGAATACTGTATTCTCACTTTAATAATCTATATTCTGACTTAAAGAATCTATATTCTAACATTGAGAATACTGTATTCTCACTTTGAGAATCTATATTCTAACTTTAATAATCTATATTCTGACTTAAAGAATATTGTATTCTAACTCTAAGGATATTTTATTCTAAATTGTGGGGATTATTAAAATCAAATACACTTAATTATATAATATTTGAACGTAATATATTTACATTCAATAATTGAATTGTCAATGAAAATAAAATACTTTTAAATATAATATATACTTATCTACTTCTATTCATGTTTAATATCTAATACATCAGATATTAATATTATTATATTTATAATTATATTACTATGTTTACAATTATTATTATAAATAATTATTATTATACTTATACTGATTTACAAAACATGCCTAAAAGTTATAAAAGTCCCACCGTTAGCTCCTGCTCGAGGAAAACTAGGATAAAAGGATATAAGTTCTCTATATGAAACAAACAAAAATTCATCTGTTTGGATGACTTCGTAACAATTCAAATGATCGCTACTATTTTCCTAACTTTCAAAAAAATCGCTAATATAGGTACAACTCTGATCTTTCGGACATGGAACCTCTCGTAAGAAAAAATCAATCATTTTGTTCTCACTCTGAAAACGTTCCTCCAACTCCTCTAAATTGTGAGTCTTGAGCCACTCTCTCACTTCATCCATATTTTCTGGAAGCACTATTACGCACAATGAAGCACAAAAAACACAACACAACACAAAAACTGAACTTCTATTATTATCACTAGCGTCGGATAACCACAGATGCTGGATTTTAAGTGTAGCGTCGCGTCGGGTAACCGGGTACTGACTGTGGCCAAATTTTCCACTACTTTGAGTAATTTCGAAGCATCTTCAAGTTCAGGACTCAAGTATGACTCATATATACCTGAAAGCCCTTTGGGGAGGGAAGCTTTTCTAATCTCAAGAATATATTCTTAATTGGCTAAGAGGACATTCTTACATTGAGAATACCAACTGCTTTCAAGATCTAAGTGGGAGATATTCTTAAAATTTAAGAATATTTCTCAAGTGGGAGGATTAAGAATATTTCCGTCTCAAATTAAGAATACTTTTTTTTCGGTGTAGGGGCTGGAGCACCAAGGTGAGGTCTGGAGCGCCAATGTAGGGTAGGGCCTGAAGCACCAATGTAGGTTCTAATTTAGACCCTACTTTGATGCTAAACGTGGAAAAACGGCTGATTTCGGACATTTTTAGCTTCAAGGTAGGGTCTAAATTGAATTGAAATCGCAGCTTATTTTTAACCATACTTTGCTGCTCCAGCGCCTACTAAGGTAGGATTTATAGGTTCAAAGTAGGGCCTAAATTTCAACTCGGGGTTGCTGAATGTGTAGCTTCAGTTAGATATTCTTTGAAAGCTTTGTCAGTTCTTTTTTCAGTGAAAAACTTACTTAAATCTTCAAGATTTTTAATAAATTCCGGTAGATTCATATGAGGATCTTGCAAATGTTTACTGGCCACATTGATCTGCAATAGAACTTTATTCCATATTACAATGGAACATATGAACTTAAAGCTCTTGATTTTTGTTGCTAAGCATAGAGCTTTGTGTCTCGCTGATAAGTCACTGTTTTCCTCTGAGATTTTTATTAAACTATCATGAACTTTATCAACGTGGTGTCGTAAAAGTCTCACAGAGTCATTCCTGCAAGACCTTCACGTCCCTTTATTGTTAAACTAAAATTAATAAAAAATGAGGTTTCATGTCCATGATCGTGTCACTGAAAGATACTTTCTTAAATGATTAAGGAACTAAAATAGATAAATAAATTTTAAGAATAGAAAAAAATTTAAGTTTTTAAATAATATCTTACATTAATCTTGGTTTAGATGCACCTTATTTCATATCTGCCTCCTCTTACTGCTTTCCTTCGACAACAAACATTACACAGAACTTAACATAACAACAAATAATTGCAACTGACCTACCTTCGTTGCTCTTGGCCTGATGTTGCTTGAGTAGAGTATATTATAGTTCTTACCTACATTTATGAACAATTACGTTAAACTTCTAAGGTACCTACGAAGCGACATCTCAAGTCAAGACTCAAGCGATCATAATACAGCTACATAGAAGTGATGGATTATTTTTGAAAAATCGAATTTTCGAATTCGATTTTTAACATTTTGTAAGGAGAAATTTTAAAAACGTAACTTTTATGCAATTTAATTAAAACGCATTGTCTTCGAAACATGTTTGAGTATAAATTCAAAAATTTTATTATCACGGTTCCGTTCCAGAACACCAAATATAGCAAGGACGGCGAAAAAATGTCTCCTAGAATAATAATATAAATGGAACAAAACCATTTTCATTCATCATTTTTTTCAAATTTCTCAAAAAATTTCGTATACGGTATATATGGTGTATGGAGAAATATAAAAAGCGTAAGTTTCATGTAATTTAATTAAAAAGCATGGTTTTTGGAACATGTTTGAGTAAAAAGTCAGAATTATTGTTATCACGGTTCCATTGCAGGACACCGAATATACCAAGGGCGGCGAAAAAATGTCCCCAAATTTTAGTTATATGTATAGCAATGCATTTATTTGATTCAACAAAACTTTGATTGATTTAATCAAACATTTTTCAGATCGTGTTGAAGAGTGCATGTACAATTATACATATTTCGGTATTCAACCATTTTTTGAGTAGAACAATTAAAAGAAAAGTTATTCCACCCAGTTTTACTTTCGATTTCGTGAATTTACAGCAATTATTTGTCCAAGAAATGCTTCTTGCGAGAAGATTATCGATACATTTTTGAAAGGTCTCAAGGATTAGTATATATGTAATGGCGATCATAAAGTCTACATTCAAATATCCCTGAACCTAGAAATAATTTATTAATGGAAAGAAATGGGCTCGGAAATGGGTTCCAAATGGGCTTCAGACGAAAATTCAGGGAAAATCGAGGGGAAAATCGCAGAAGACAAAGGCACGAGAAAAGGCCCACTAGAAACTTTATTGCGTTAAGAGATTAGTCGCCTGTTAACGACCAAACCCTTGTTGGTGCCCCTTATATTCAGTGCAGTTTGGCCGCCCCCCACCAAGAGCCAAACTTGGCCGCCCGTGTGCCCCGCACACATTGCACCCTATTACGCGTCGGCTCTGCAAAAGGAAATAAATTGTCAGAAACTATTTTATGATGGTTTCTCTTTTTTCATAATATTAGTTGCGATAATTATTATAAATAAACATAGTAAATAACTCTACTTTATACTTCGATACTGTTTTTTTGTTTTGTACCAAATTTTCAGAATATTAAAAATATTCTGAAGAATTATATATAAAAATACTTTTTTTACATTATTTCTGCTATGCAATTTTCTGCTTATGATATTTTTAATTTCTTATAACAATAAAAATAATTGGGATCGTACTTGATTTAGCCACCCAGGTTCGAATATTATATTATTTGGAAGAATTTTTTTTAGTAGAATAATGCATTGTTTTCGAAATATGATTTTTTGAACCAATAATTTAAAAAAAATTTGTAATAAAATTTTAGTTCAAATTAATTTCCAGATTTAAAGCAGTAATAATTGTTTCAACCCTTTCACATTCATATTTGTAGAAATCAATATCATTTATTGAAAAAAAAAATTTTAACATTTTTTTAAGATTGCTAACAACAATAAAATCTACAATTCTACTGTGATATCCCCATATATCATGAGGAAAATTTTATTCTTGCAAAAAATTTAAATCTGAATCACTATTCAATGTTTGTCTTATCTTAAAATAGTGATTTCAATTTCGCATTCGATATATTATTACGGTGTTTAAACTATTTCTTATTTATAGGTATATATATCAGTTATTGAATGTTAAATTTTAAATAAAGTGAGATGATAATGAAGTAAAATAAAAAATTCCAAACATGTCATTCGAAAACATTTTTCAAGTCTTAATTCGGAATGGACTGAAACTTGGATTGACGAAAAGCATGCACACGCAAAACGCAAAGGTCGAGTTTCGGGCGATGAATGGAGATTGGGTGTTTGGAATGCTAGAGGAGTGAGTGATCTTAAGGCGCTTCCTCAAGCCTTATTTTTAGCCCATGTATTCGTATTGACATGAATCCCGCTAAACGGATGAATTGTTCGATGTAATATTTTAACCACATAATCTCAAGAGAATAATGCACAAAAAGAAAATTTTTTTCCGAAAAATGGTCTTGTTTTTTTTTTCAATTAATCGAAAATGTGCTTCATTTTTGCGCCTGGAAACGAGCAATCCGCCACCGGGAAAGCACCCCCGTTGAGCCTAAAACAGGCGCTCTGCAAATCCATAAGAATTTGTCATAATTCACCGTGACGGTTCTCGAGCATGCTGAACCCAGGGGGTCGCTCGTAAATCAACCGCCCTTTCGATTGTTGCATCCTGACACGATTCGAGCCGCTTGAACGAAATTGATAATTATTAAAATATGCATGAATTGAATTTTTATATGATGCATTAGGTTCATTACATAATTACAAGACGATCAAAAAAAGATAGAAAAAAATCGGTCAACCCATTCAATTTATGTTGTGAGTTTTGGTAATTTTGCATTTTATTATCGATTTCATTTCAGATTACCTTCAATATTGAGAATATTGGCCGATTTACCTAGCACTTTTTTCCCATTTTTTCCAATTATATCATTTTCAAATTTTATCAGGTAATAAAAATTTCATCCATCCATGTTTTGCGCAATTTTAAAGATTGTGACAGTATTCATTGTCGGCGGTCGATTTACTTTGGTCTTCAGCGAAAGAGAAATGCAGATTCCAGGAGTTCAGATAATTGCACATCGGAGTACTTAATTAATCGATTACTCAATTTACGATTAATCAATTCATTATCGCTTCCTCATAGAGGGGTTTTGGAATAACCTAAATTTTCGAATATACTTTTTTGACATATTTAGATATAATTCGTCCCTTTAGAAAGATGTCCGCGCGTGTGTGTGTGTGTAACTTTTTTCTGTTAGCCACATCTGGAAAAGGAAAAGAGCTATAATCATAACATTGTGATGGAGTGTAGCTCGGATTGATATCCAGGCGTGATAGGTACTTTGTACTGTCATTAGAAGATATCTTGAATTATTTTGTTAAAAAAACATTTCTTTTGAAACTCGTTTTTTTTGTTCAAAATTAATTTTGTACACTGAAAATGTACTTTAAATTTTTTGTTCAATATTCAGCTCTTTTCACATCCAAGATAATAACATAGATCAAAAATGAAGTATTTTTTTCATATTAAACTAAAATTGAAAGTTATTCTACCTTTCTCGTTTAAACTTTCATAAAAATTTATCTTCTTCTGGTAGAAAATTAATATTCTTGCTTGAAATTTAATCTTTTTTCGATGAAAATGAAACCATTTCGGTAGGAAGTAATCTTTTTCATTTAATCAAGGTGTCTAGTGTTCTGGAAATCCTTGAAAACCTGGAAAAGTCCTGGAATTCTTTTTTACCTAGAAAAAAACCTGGAAAAGTCCTTGAATTTTGCTCGTGGTTCTGGAATTTTTTTTTGTAATTATTTTAGTTAGTAATTTATTTGCCTTGTGTTTTTATTCCTTTTCTTACACTTGCTTCATCCTGACGACTTAATTGTAGTGAAGAATTTTATTATTTGGTTGCAAATTCAACAATTTTTATCAAAAAGTCATAATTTTTTTTTGAAATACATATCTATTATTCATCTTTTTGGTTGAAAATGCCTTTTTTGGTTGGAAAATATTTTTTAAACTAAAAACGTAACTATTTTTGGCTGAAAATTGATATTTTTTCAATTGAAAATTCAATCACTTGGGTAAGACTTGCACCACTTTGTTAAAAATTTATTTGTTTAAGGGACCGAATCAATTTCAAATCAGGCAGGTTCTACACTCGATGTTGCAGAATCTCTCGGGGAAAAAATATGTTGTTTTTTAGAGGAAATTAGGCGATACGTATTTTTGCGATTTGTGAAAAAAAATTTGTTTACAGAGTTATGCGTATTTGAATTTTTGGCTTTGTTTTTCAAAAAAACCCCAATTTTTTCTTCAAACTCGTATAACTTTTTACCTAATCGAGATATTCACGATTTCTTTTCAGATTCTGGTAGAGTTTACCCCCTCAAAAAACCCACACTTATATTTTATGCCAATTTTTTTTTGAGTTTGTACTACCATAAGGAAAATACCTTGTGAGTTTAATGCGGGCTAAATAACTTTTGTGGGCAGGAGAATTTTTTTTCATAAAATCGAATTTTCGCATCTTTCTTGAAAAAAACAACAGATACAAAAAATTTTGAGAGAATGGTTTGCACATTCAAAAAAGTTTACGCATTTATGATATCTTGTACCATTTCCGAGAAAAATGGAAAAATTCAATTTTCATGAACAAAAAATTGTCTTCATTCCTGGCTTATGGAAATACTCACCATTTTTGTTAAATATTAAAAAAATATATACGTTCATATGAGGAAAACTCCATGTTAGTTTTACGTGGGCTTTGGAAATTTTTTGCTGAAACAATTTAAGTTACAAAATGAATGCCAGTACAAGAAATTTTTTGACTGAAAAGTTTTTGTCTGCAATATATTTAAATATATTTCACACTTATCCAGGTATTTTCCAACAATGTATAAAAACTTTATCTGAATCTCAGTTTAAAAAATAAATAAATACTACCTGCTTTAATATTTAACAAAAATTGTGGGTATTTCCATAAGCCAGGAATGAAGACAATTTTTTTGTTTTTGTTCAGATAAAGTTTTTATACATTGTTGGAGAATATCTGGATAAATGTGAAATATATTTGAATATATTGCAGACAAAAACTTTTCAGTCAAAAAATTTCTTGTATTGGCATTCATTTTGTAACTTAAATTGTTTCAGCAAAAAATTTCCAAATTCGAATTTATGAAAAATAATTTTCTGATGATAAAAATTGTTCAGCCCACGTAAAACTAACATAGAGTTTTCCTCATATGAACGTATATATTTTTTTAATATTTAACAAAAATGGTGGGTATTTCCATAAGCCAGGAACGAAGACAATTTTTTGTTTATAAAAATTGAATTTTTCCATTTTTCTCGGAAATGGTGCAAGATATCATAAATGCGTAACAGAACTTTTTGTAGAACTTTTTTGAATGTGCAAACCATTCTTTAAAAATTTTCTTGTATCTGTTGTTGTTTTCAAGAAAAATGCGAAAATTCGATTTTATGAAAAAAAATTCTCTTGCCCACAAAAGTTATTTAGCCCGCATTAAACTCACAAGGTATTTTCCTTATGATAGTACAAACTCAAAAAAAAATTGGCAAAAAATATAAGTGTGGGTTTTTTGAGAAAATCGACTTTTAACATTTCCAGAAAAACTGGCGGTAAACTCTACCAGAATCTGAAAAGAAATCGTAAATATCTCAATTTGGTCAAAAGTTATACGAGTTTGAAGAAAAAATTGGTTTTTTTTTTTAAACAAAGCCAAAAATTCAAATACGCATAACTCTTTAAAAAATTTTTTTTTCACAAATCGCAAAAATACGTATCGCCTAATTTCCTCTAAAAAAACAACATATTTTTTCCCCGAGAGATTCTGCAACATCGAGTGCAGAACCTGCCTGATTTGAAATGGATTCGGTCAAGGGTTGATCTCATTGATTTGAAATTTAAATATTCTGCTGAAAATTCTATTTTTCATTTAAAATTAATTTGTTAACCCAAAAGTGTAACTTTTCAATTTTTTTGTGTTTTTGAAAATTAATATTTTTTGGTTAAAAATGCTGTCTTGTGGCTTGAATGTTTAATAATTTCTTTGATATTTTTTCCTGATTTGGCTGAAAAATCTTTATTTGTAGAAAATTCGTCTTTTTGATTAGAAAATTCGTTTCTTTTGTAGAAAATTAATAATTTCGGATGGAAAATTCAACTTTTTTGTAGATTTTTTTTTTGGTTTTTAAAAGTTGACATACTTTATTAAACATTCATTCTTTGGTTGCAGAATGGCAAATTCATAATTTTAGTTGAAAACTCCCCCCTTCGGCTCAAAATTCAACTATTTAGTTCAAATATATTTTACTGAAAATTAATCATCTTTAGTTACAAATTGAATTATTTCTCTGTAAATAGGTGTCTTTTGTTAAAAATTTGTCTTTTTTGGTAGAAAATTAATTTTCTGTGTTGAAAATTCGACGTTTTCGTTAAGAATTCATCTTTGTAGGTTAAAAGTTTAAATATTTGGTTGAAGGTTAAGAATTTAATTATTTCATTGAAGATTCGTTTTCTTGTTGTTGTAAATTCATCTCTTTTTTATTAGAAAGTTTATTTTCTTTCTTAAAAATTCAATTACTTGGTTGGAATCTAAAGAAACATTAATGAAAAATCATCTTATTGGCTGAAAATTGAATTATTTTGTCGAAAAAACTTTATTTTTGTATGAAAATTAATTTTTTGAATTGAAAATTCAACTTTTCCATTTCAGGTTGAAAATTGATAGTTTTTAGTCGAAAATTCAACTATTAAATTTTTCATTAAAAAATTCACCTTCTTTTATTTAAAATTTAACCTTTTGGCCTTTTGGTTGAACGTAGAACTACTTTGTTTAAAACTCATTTTATTTCTTGAAAATTGAACTATTCTGTCAAAAATTAGTTTTTTTGCATACATTTTTTTTGCTGGAAATTTAACTATTCCAGTTTTGGTTGAAAATTCATATTTTTTCAGTAAATTTATCTTTTTTGGTAGAAATTGCCAATCTTCCTAATTGAAAATTGAACTACTTGATTGAAACTTAAACTTCTTTTCCTTTTTTTTCTACGAAAATTGATTTGTTTAACTGAAAATTTAACTATTCTATGTTTGGATTGAAATTTATCGTCTTTAGTTGAAAATCTAACTATTCGGTTGAAAATCTATGTATTCTATGTTATTATTTGTTTGAAAATTGGTTTATTCTGTTGAAAATTTGTCATTTTCTGGTATAAAATTAATTTCCTTTGTTGAAATGTCGTTTTGGTAAATAATTCAACTTTGTTAAAAATACCACTAACTTATTTTAATTAATTATTACTATTTATTTCAAAAGACAAAAGAACCAGGAAAGTCGAAAAAGTTAGAAAATACAACATAAAAATGCATGTAAGACGTCATCATCATACAATTATAAGAAAGAACCTAAAGAAATTTGTATCTTTTTTGCTTTGTGAAAGGTGACCGAGTGCGGATAAATTTGGTAATTTAAATTTTCATTGAAAAAATTAATTTAAAACAAAGAAAAATAACGACTTTTCCAGAAAATAGTTAAATATAGTCAATTAATTAAGTACTCCGATGTGCAATTATCTGAACTCCTGGAATCTGCATTTGTCTTTCGCTAAAGACCAAAGTAAATCGACCGCCGACAATGAATACTGTCACAATCTTTAAAATTGCGCAAAACATGGATGGATGAAATTTTTATTACCTGATAAAATTTGAAAATGATATAATTGGAAAAAATGGGAAAAAAGTGCTAGGTAAATCGGCTAATATTCTCAATATTGAAGGTAATCTGAAATAAAATCGATAATAAAATGCAAAATTACCAAAACTCACAACATAAATTGAATGGGTTGACCGATTTTTTTCTATCTTTTTTTGATCGTCTCGTAATTATGTAATGAACCTAATGCATCATATAAAAATTCAATTTATGCATATTTTAATAATTATCAATTTCGTTCAAGCGGCCCGAATCGTGTCAGAATGCAACAATCGAAAGGGCGGTTGATTTACGAGCGACCCCCTGGGTTCAGCATGCTCGAGAACCGTCACGGTGAATTATGACAAATTCTTATGGATTTGCAAAGCGCCTGTTTTAGGTTCAACGGGGGTGCTTCCCCGGTGGCGGATTGCTCGTTTCCAGGCGCAAAAATGAAGCACATTTTCGATTAATTGAAAAAAAAGCAAGACCATTTTTCGAAAAAAAAACTTTCTTTTTGTGCATTATGCTCCTGAGATTATGTGGTTAAAATATTACATCGAACAATTCATCCGTTTAGCGGAATTCATGTCAATACGAATACATGGGCTAAAAATAAGGCTTGAGGAAGCGCCTTAAGATAAGAGAACTGCGAGAAACTATGCACATCAGGAAACTAGATATTCTTTGTGTACCTGAGACAAAGAAAACGGGTCGCGAATTTAGAAACATAGAAAATGGGGTGTTGGAAGGCGGTTGTGAAATATGGTCAGGAGTAGATAGCGAATCACATCGTAGTCAAGGGGTCGGTTTAATTATGAATGAAAAAGCAAGACATCATCTCATAGAGCATAATTTTGTATTACCCAGATTGCTATGGGCTAGAATGAAGGTAGGAATCAGAAGATTATTTATCATAGCGTGCTACGCACCAGTTGATAGCGATTTCCCAAGGTGCGAATTTGGGTTGGCAATCAGAGTTGACGGTCGGCCCAAGGTCGGGCCGGCTTTGGCAACCGAATTTTGCTGACCAAGGTTGGTCCAACTATAGCAGTTCGAAGCCACCTTAGTTGGGCCAACGTTAGAAGCCAACAATGGCTTCCAAAATTTACCCGACCGTCGGCCCAACTGTGGCCCAAGGTAGGGTCGACGGTCGTTTGGACTTTGGTTAATTGGCTCAAAATAACCATAACACTACGGTCGGCCTGACTCTGGGCGATAGTTGGCCCGACCATCGGTTAATATTATCCACTGCAAGTAACCTCATTTTTGCCAACCGTCGGTCCAACTCTGGCCCAAGGTTGGGTCGACGGTCGTTTGGGCTTTGGTAAATTGGCTCAAAATAACCATAACACTACGGTCGGCCTGACTCTGGGCATTGGTTGGCCCAACCATCGCTTAATATTATCCACTGCAAGTAACCTCATTTTCGCCAACCGTCGGTCCAACTCTGGCCCAAGGTTGGGTCGACGCTCGTTTAGGCTTTGGCAAATTGGCTCAAAATAACCATAACACTACGGTCGGCCTGACTGGGCGATAGTTGGCCCGACCATCGCTTAATATTATCCACTGCAAGTAACCTCATTTTTGCCAACCGTCGGTCCAACTCTGGCCCAAGGTTGGGTCGATGCTCGTTTGAGCTTTGGCAAATTGGCTCAAAACAACCATAACACTACGGTCGGCCTGACTGTGGGCGATAGTTGGCCTGACCATCGGTGTAATATTATCCACTGCAAGTAACCTCACTTTTGCCGACCGTCGGTCCAACTCTGGCCCAAGGTTGGGTCGACGGTCGTTTGAGCTTTCGCAAATGGGCTCAAAATTACCATAAAACTACGGTCGGCCCGACTCTGCGCTACGAACCTTCAAAAATCAAAGTTGGCCCAACATTGTTGTCCAAGGTTTGGCCGACATCATTCTAATAGTTGGCCCGACCGTGGACCGTCGATCGATTCGCAGAAGAAGCGTTGGTTAGCTAACGCTTCCTCCCAATGTTGGGCCAACTTTGAAAACCAATGGTATGCCAACCTTGTATTCCGCGGTTGGCTCTACCATGACAACTATTGTTGGCGCAACTGTGTAAAATAGGGACGGCATGCGCTATCATTAAAGATTAGGCCAATTATGGCCCGACGGACAATTCCGTGATAAAATTTCTAAGTTCCGTCGATGCGAATTTCAAATGCTCATTAAAAATGACATTTTATGTCATTATCAAAAGTTGTGAAATGGCCTAAAACGCGAAAAAAAAAAATATTACACGAAGAAAAATGAGTCAAAGTGAGCGCAAAAAAAAAATGTTCGAAAAAAGTTGTATAAAAAATGTTTGAAAAAAATTATTGAAAAAAATTTTTTGATAAGAAATTTTTGAACGAAAATTGTTTGAAGAAAAATGTTTAAAACAAAAAATTTGTCAAAAAAAATTAAAACAAAAATGTTGAAAAAAATGTGTTGTTATCGGTTAAAATTATTTATTTAAAAATTATTTCATTTATATTTCCGTTAACAATTAATTCATTTCACATCTACATGATGTCGCATAATATTAAAAAAATTAATGAGGAAAAAGAGTTAAAAAATTGTTTCTTTTCAACTGCTTTGAGCTGTGCCTTATGAGGATGGTTTTTTCGTTGACTTTCAATTCTTTAGGTATAGAGTAATGGGTAAGACTCCCGACAGCCAGGCGATAGATTCAGGTATAGATGTAGGTTCGAAACCCCGTAGCGTTAGAAATTTTATTTGTAATATTATGTTTAAAACTGTAATATACATATGTATTCATTCTAAGCAGGACCATCAGCATTGATAGTCAAAATACTCGCCATCAATTATTATTTATTTTTTGAATACTTATTTTGTGTATTTCCACCTATTTGGTACGAACCTCCAAAAATCAAAGTTGGCCCCACATTGTTGTCCAAGGTTGGGCTGACATCATCATAATAGTTGGCCCGACCGTGGACCGTCGATCAATTCGCAGAAAAAAAGGTGGTTAACCAACGCTTCCTTCCAATGTGGGACCAACTTTGAAAACCAATGGTATGCCAACCTTGTATTCCGCGGTTGGCTCAACCATGCCCAGATAGCAAAATGCCCGCCGATTGCAAGCGATCTGCCGGCCCGCGGTCCGATCGATCGGACCGACTTGCCGGCAGATATGCACCTTAATGTGCACACCATTGATGTCTATATGCCCGCCCGACAGACGGGAGCGACGCTGTCCAGAGAACTGCATGCCCGACGGTTCGGTGAAATGCAGGCTGAGTGTGCGAGTAGATTAAAATTAAAAAAATCTTTTCTTATGTGAATAAAATAAAAATTTTCAAATATCACGAAAGGTAATGACGAGATTCTGCGTATAATAAGTCCAAGTTGAAAGAAAAATGTAAATATCATAAAAATATCTTTTTATAATATTGGCATTTTTCTTTCAGCTTGAACTTTATATTATTATACGCAGAATTTCATTACCTTTCGTGCTATTTGCTAATTTTGTTGATTTGAAGGACACCGACAGCAAAAAATTGCTAACAAATTTTTTTTTCCACACACTTTACTTCGTTTTCCAAGTGGATTACTCCATTTACAAGTGGATTACTTATTCTTCTATTTTATCTGGAACGAAAAACAATTATTGTTTGCAAATCGCACACATCCGAGCGAAAATTCACGGGTGTGAATGCTACACGAGATGAAACACGACAAGAACAGCTGATCCAAAACGCGCATGCGCGTTTTTGATCCCAAACTACTCGCACTATCAGCCTGCAGCGGTCGTGTAAATCGCAGGCCCGTCGTTCCTCGCCGCTTGCAAGCCCGACGGGCATTTAATGTGCCGGACCGTTGCCTGCCGTTGTCCGCCTTTCGGTTGCATTCCGACTCTGCCGGCCTGTCGCGTGCATTTAGCAGGCACGCTGGTCTCCAGCCCGTCGGGCCGATCGCGTGCCGGCACGTATTGTTATCTGGGTGGCAACTATTGTTTGCCCAACTGTGTAAAATAGGGACGGCATGCGTTATCATTACGCTGGTTGGCCCGACCATTGGCTCACAAAGTTGGGCCAACCATGGCCCGACCGACAATTCGCACCTGGGTCGAGGGAAGTTAAGGACGCCTTCTGGGACACTCTAAATGATACAATAAGTATTTGCGATCAAGGTGAAAGAATAATTCTGCTAGGAGATATGAACGGATGGGTCGGTGTCCAACGTCAGGATACAGATACAGAAAGGGTTCTAGGTAATTTTGGAGATCCAACAAGAAAAAATTATAACGGGGAAAAGCTAGTTAGCTTCTGCTTAGAAAAGGGCCTATTTATTACAAATACTTGGTTTAGACATCAAATGATCCACATGTACACCTGGCGCAAAGGAAATAGCCACAGTATGATTGACTTTGTTATTGCGGGTGAAAGATTAAGGCTCATGTAGTGGGTATTCCAACCTACAAAACTCACCTCAAAAAATTGGTACCGAATGCTGGCGCACCGAAAGGATATCAGGGGGCAATTTTTTTCCCCACAGGAAGCACATATCCATATTTGAGGGGGAAAGTCCCTCCGGAACGTCAACACTCGCGATAAATATTAAAAAATTAAAAAATAAAAACGTTTTTCAAAGATCGAAAAAAAGTAAACAGAAACAGTACAATCAGCGCCGCCTGGTGACCCGATCGATCACTAAATCGATTTAAAAGGACTTCTGGCGCCATATTCAAAATAGAAAAAGCATTGAAACATATGTAGGAGTAATAATTCTTAATAAGTTATAATATATTATTTGAAAAACATAACGAATAAATATTATCTTACAAAAATATAAGAGAAAAAGAAGGGAAAATATATTCAACGCAAAATACTGACTAATAAAAGAGATAAATAAAACTTGCAACATTTTCTTGTAATTCTGAGTTGATCTTATAACATTCCCTTCACACCACCCACATAGAAGAAATAATTTACATATAGCTAAAAAAGATTTGGTGAAGATTTTCCAAATTTGTAATTAGCAAAAATAAGCATTTTCCACAAAATGCAATGTTATTGTGTTTATGATTTTTTCAGAGGAACCTTAGGCTATATAATGTACAACCAACACCCCATAAAACCCACCCACGCAATAGAACTCAACTGTAAAAAGCTGGAAAGACCCGGTGAATATTTTCCGATCTTAGTCCATGGGAATATAATCATTCCTCTAAAAAATCAAAGGTATAGCGACTTTGATTTTTATAAAAGGCCCTCCGGTTCTGGATTATTATTATAACATCCCCAAAAGTCCATCCACCCACAAGAAATAAATAACATATGGCTGTTAAGATTTGGTAAAGATTTTCCAAACTTGTGATTAGCAAAAAACAGTTATTTCCACAAAATGCAAAGTTATTGTGTTAATGATTTTTTCAGAGAAACCTTAGGCTACATAATGTACCCCTAACACTCCATCAAACCCACCCACGTATTAGAAATCAATTCTAGTAAGCTGGGAAGACTTGGTAAATATATTGCTGTATTATTCTTTGACGAAAAAATAACATTTTTAGAAAAAGTCGAAGTCTTTGTCTCTATGATTTTTTTATGTGATCCTCAGTCAATAGATTGTTATCAGAACACCCCATACAAACCCACTCTCGCATTAGAAATCAATTCTAGAAAGTTTTC